>JAVTVY010007130.1:0-37094 GCA_036873755.1 Hanleya hanleyi
GAATCATCTCGTCAAACGTTCGTCCAAAAACGATGATGTCGTCAAGGTAGACGAGACACGTATCATAATGGAGTCCTGCTAGGATGGCTTCCATTAGACGCTCAAAGGTCCCGGGCGCATTGCAGAGCCCGAACGGCATAACACGGAACTGGTACAGACCTTTCCTGGTTGCAAAGGCTGTCTTGCATCTATCTTCGGGGGACACTTCAACTTGCCAGTACCCTGACATTAAGTCAAGGGTACTCCACCAACTTGCACCTGCTAAAGAATCCAGAGAGTCGTCGATCCTCGGCAACGGGTAAGCATCCTTCTCTGTAATCTTGTTCAAAGCACGGTAGTCAACGCAGAAGCGCATTTTCCCGTCCTTCTTTTTCACCAGAACTACCGGCGCTGACCACGGTCCACTGGATGGCTCGACCACTCCACGCTGTAACATGTCTTCAACTTGCTCATCGATCATTTCACGGGCGTGAATCGGCGGTCGCCTCGGGGGAATGCGGATGGGTGGTGCACTTCCAGTCTTTATGTGATGTTGTACCATCGTCGTTCGACCTAGATCAGTATCGTCCTTAGCGAACAGGTCAGTATATCGGGTGACCAAATCTTCTACAGCCAGGGCTTGGTCTGTCTCTAGGCCTTCACTGGATCGTCGAACCAGATCTGTAAGGTGGTCTGGACATGCGCTGGTCGGCATGGCGGGCCTCGGTCTACTAGGTTTCGCACGGCTCGGCGTCGACGCTTCGGCCGCACTCGAAACTTGGTCTTCCACTACTTCTACTTCACCCATACGACCGCACAGCGTCCCGGCCTGGACTACAGTCGGATCTGAGGACAAGTTGAGGAACCTCAGGGTGACTTCGCAGTCACGGTCGACCTCGGTGAGGACCCTGGCCACCATGGCTCCTGTCTTCTGGGTAAACTCCGGTTCGTTTTCGATCATCCCTACCTCGCCTGGTAGGCCCCCACGAACTTTTCCTGTTACAACGGCTTCGGCTCCAGCAGGAATAGTTACAGTCTCGGACACGGCTACACGGTAACAGCCTGCGCTCCCCACGACCTCGCATTGGATGTAGCGGCCACCATACTTGACCCTGTGGCGCTCCGTATCGATCTTGGTACAGTGGGTGCTGAGGAAGTCGTACCCTAGAAGCGCGTTCACTGTCAGATCTCCGACTATCATCTTCTGTGTTCGTGTGGTACCGTCTATAGTGATTTTGAAATCAGCTTCACCCTTCAGGGGCATCAGCGTACCGTCAGCCATACGAATACTAGCGTAAGATGGGCTACTCAAGGCTGGTCTGAGCCGCGGACTCAGCTGCTGGTATACTTTCTCGCTCAGGAGGGAAATCGACGCCCCCGTGTCAACACAACACCACATCTTCACTGGCCCGATCTGGGCAGGCAAATAGAGTCCAGCTTCCCCGGAAGTATTAACTTTGGGAGGACTCTTGGGCGATCTCGGCGGTTTAGAGTCATCTGCTTTGGATACATCCGGGCAGTCCACCCGGTAATGACCCCTTCTGCCGCACGACCAGCAAGCATTACTTCGTTCCCGATTCCCATTGACCTCTGGTGTATCTTTGTGGTCGTCGCCGTGGTTGAGGTTGAGACTTTCGCATTATTTCCTCCATCAATTCCTTGATCTGTTTTCTCAGCCGCGCTTCAGATTCTTCGTCATCCTCGGAGGTTGCAGCTAATCCCTCATCTTTACTAGGAACCGTGGACTTCGCGGTTTCCCAAGTCTTACGGCGTTGCGAGGACTTGAATGCTTCTACTTCTACAGCAGAGTGTACAGCTGCATCTAAGGTCTTCGGCCGCGTCTGCCATACAAGAAATCTAAGTTCGTCTCCAATAGCCTCCAAAAACTGATCCTTTGCCAAGGTATCCTGTACGTCATCTCCGGCATCGGGATATGCCTGTTGTGCAAGCCGAATTAATGCCTGAGCTAGGCCCGGAAAATCTTCTGACTTCTCGCGGTATCTGGATTTTAACTGCGCTTTGTGCAAATCTAGTTGATTCGGCGGGGCAAAACGCTTCTCCAAGGCATCCCTCAATCGTCCATAGTCAGCACTTCCTGGTTCTGATTTCAAGCTGGCTAAAAGCTGCTGGGCAGATCCTCGGAGGGCGACGGCCAGATATTGACCCCGTTGTGAGTATGTCCATCCGTTGATAGCAGCACAGTGGTCGAAGTGGGAGAGATAATCCCGTAATGGCGTTGTCCCATCATAGGTAGCTGCCTTTGCCGCAGTCAACATCGGTCGCCTCGCCTCAGCCGCAGGAGTCGATGTCTGTAATGGCTGCCTCCAGCTCATGGGCTCATCTCGTCCTCTCCTCGGCGGCGGTGGCGTCTGCTCGCAACCCTGCTGCGACCCGGACACACATTCGGTTCGGCGGTAATGACCAACCATTTCGGCAGTTCCACAACCCGCATTCAGCTCTGCGGCGTCGTTTTCAGTGTCCGGTCGTCTGATCGCCTCTCTTTCCTGAATCTGACTGGCATTGATTCTGGACATCTGGATCGCTATCACCGATACAGTCCTGGCCATAGACCCCATGGTTTGTCGTAGCTCGGCAATCTCTTCCATCATCTGTACTGTCGAATCGTCGTCACGGTGTTCGCATCGGCCCCCGAGACCGTGGTTATCAGAACCAGAGTCTTTAGGGGCTCGATAACTTCCGTTCTCGTCAGGCAACGTCTGCCACGCAGGTATCGGCGACAGGTCAGCTGGGGGAGCCGACAGCACTGTGTCCAGCTCTACTGTGGACAGGTCTAGCAAATCCACACTCTTCGGTGCCTCAAACGCTGATCGTCCGGTCCCCACTCCTCGTCGTGACTCTTCTCGGTCCCTTGGAGTTGGCATTGTGGACAGCTGCCGCTGGCTTCTCGTCCTCCCTGACGGTGAGTCGCTGTCCGCTGGACGTAGTTCAGCGCCCACATCTCCCATAGTCATCATGCTTGGTTTTCTGGTTTCTTCCCAGCGTGGTCCCTTCTCCATCGGTTTCCCGGTGTTGGCCATCCCACCGCTGCCACCAGTTGTGACGTTCGAGCGGTCAGAAAACGTCTATCTTTGCGGTGTACACGAGACTTGAGGCGGCCTGGTCTCAGGCCCCTGTGACAAATTGTCAGGCTGATGTGAACGCAGTCTCGTATGACTGGAATTGGCCAACGAGGAAGGTCCGATTCAACCTGTCACCTTGTCTGGATCGAGGAGGTAGGATGGGAGGGACCTGTAGAAACAACCAAGGCAATAATAAAGTAATAATATTGTATTCTGCAATGTACACAGCTCTGTACGCGCACAATACCTGTAATAAAGATCCCTACTCTAGAGGTAGTTATCGTTAAGTGTTATCTTTATCTTAAAGAGAAAGACTAATAATATACAATATATACAAGAGACCCTATCTATGACGCGTCACGGCCCAGTCTCGTCCAGACTGGCTCTCGTCGTGGTATGGTACGGCGTCTCTGGTTCCTCTCCGGTCGTAGGCGTAGCCCCGGACTGTATGGAACATCTACCGTGTCAAGATTACACGGCCCATTTCATCTAAGCGTTATTAATCGTCTCTGGAATCCTCTCCGTATCACTGCCTCTCCTGGCAGTAGCCCTTCGGCGGCGTCGGTCTGTACAGCACACCACAGCGTCTTCGGCGGCAGCCCCTTTCGGCTCGGCAGACCTCACGTCTTCGGCGACCCGAATTCGGCGGCCCGAATTCGGCGACCCGTCTTCGGCTCGGCAGACTTCACGTCTTCGGCTCGGCCCGAATTCGGCGACCCGTCTTCGGCTCGGCACACTTCTCGTCTTCGGCTCGGCCCGATTTCGGCGACCCGTCTTCGGCTCGGCAAACTTCACGTCTTCAGCTCGGCCCGATTTCGGCGACCCGTCTTCGGCTCTCACGGCGTTGACCCAAGGATGAGTTAATAGGCTCAGATTGTCTGCATATATATGTGGTAATAATACCCTGGTCTCGGAGGTGTATTATTACCTTACAATGTAATGTCAATTAATACCAATGATTTGTAATAGAATTCAGAGTCTTGCGGCAAAGCATAATTCGAGCCCTGCGACAGTGTAAATATGTACAATGGATGTAAGCTTGTGTTATCAGTTACTCCTAGCCGAGGCCTGTGAGTAACTAGTGTAGGTGAGTGTGATTAGATCTATTCCGTCCCTAAGGCCGACGATCTTGTATGTAAGCAAGTATGTGTTATTGATCGCATCTAGCCGAAGCCTGTATACGACCCATGGGGGTAAGGTGAGTGAGTGAATTAGACGTACGCAATTCTCGGTCGTAACCTCGAACGCTAGTCTGTGTTGAAGTGCGAGCTAGTGTGAGCTGTATGTGCAGATCTCGTCCCGAAGGCCGATGATCTGGTGTCTGTGTGTGAGTAAGTATTTGTAATCATGTAAAATACATAGCCAACGCTAGCGGTGATAATTTGCTATTAACCGAGGACGGCGGCAAAGTACTTCGGCCCGGTGCTCAGGTAGAGGACTACACTGAACCTGTTCCTATGTACGAATACCACTGGCTAATAAACAGTTAATCACCTATTGCCGAAGCAAAACGTTAGCCGCGGACAAAATACCAGACTTTAGTGCGCCATGCATGCTGAATAACCACTACTGCAGACGTGCGAATCACCGTGGACTTCTCGTCCTCAGATACTGTGCGTGTTAGTATCTATTATTCCTAAGCTATGGCTCGGCTCTCGGCTGTCCAACCCAGTTCGGTGCTATTTCGGCAATAGATCGGCACTTTCGGCCCTTTCGGCGCATTTGCGGCGATCCTGTCGCTGTGCTCTCCCGCACGATACTTACTGGCCGAATGTCTATGACAGAGTGCCGAACGTCCATTTCTCTACGTCTTATATAGGCTCTGGCTCCCAGAATCCTTTGCGCGCCCAAACATGGCAGCCCCCATAAAACGAAAGTATAGACTCCGGCGGTGTTGGATTTCGTGTCAGATCAACAGAGTTCGACTTCTCTCACCCGGTTTCGATGCAAGATGCGTGTCAGGGATATTTACACTTCCCTCGCTGAAAGTTTCAGCGCACAGTTAATACAGGTAAGTCGAATATCCACCATTATCGGTCCATTCACAATGCTATTTAGAATGTCAGCGTAGAACGAAAATAACATTCTCCAGGTCATGGGCATTTTCGTCACAAGCTTACATTTATGATAATTTTGGCAACTTCAGGTCGAAAATGTACCAGTTATTCTCGATTAAAATATATTCTGGGTTAACCCTATCTGGCCTGGGCTTTTTGGGACCTGTCCAGGAGGCAATTTTTTAAAAAATGTGGTAACGTAATATGCCATAGATAAATGCGACTCAATTACATAAAATATTTGCACAATTCTATTCGACTGATCATAATTACTTCCAAAACATTATGGAATAATATAGTATGATAATTTACGCATCAATGCGACAAGGGGCTGTCACTATATTTATCGATTATTCAACTATTATTTACGATTTTCTGATTTCCTAGATGCTATAGGACACTAAAAAACTAAGCCTAATTTTGTCAAGCCCATTCACATCATAAGATTGTACCATTACTCCCAAATATATAAATAAATAATACAAATATTTGTTAGTATCACGGGATTTTATAGTTCCCTCGTCTGGCTTCTCTAAAGCTTGAATAGTGTTGATAATTTTGATTACTTAAAGGGGAACTCAAATGGAAAATTAAAACTTCTGTGGGGGAGATATGTTGTTGCCATATTTTTTCTGAAAATTACCACCTTGTTCTGAATTTTTTTGTTTTGTTTTGTTTTGTTTTACATTTTTTGTTTGTTTTTTTTTTGCATGAAAACATTTCTCCTGGTTGATGAGAAGCTTTCTGGAACCGGTAAAAATTTGATATGCAAATAGTGAGTTGCTTAGATAGACAATACGAATATTTAAGATTCTGGTACCTTTGCAGTCCATTAACTTGTGTAAGGAGGTGTTAGTTGAAATGAATTTTTAATAAATATGAATCGCATGAGTACTCCTTTGTTACTTCGTATTTGTTAATAAGATATCATAATCCGTGCAGTTTCCAAAATAAAGCCCTTTATAATCTGTTGATATGTCATGAGAACCGTATTTCTATAAATACTTATAACTTTTTAGAACTAGTTATACCATGATGCTGTAAATAAGCAATATTACAAAAGAAAGACATTAAACTTATAGCTTTGTGACAATTCCAGTATAATCTAGCCATTACCTTGAGTTCATTTGGTGACTTCACCAAATACCATTTGCAATAAATTACATCAGTAGCAGATTTAAACTTCAAACCTAATGTCTCTGTAATCGTGGCCTAAAACTGGACCTAGAACGTTGGGGTTCCCTTTTAAATTGCCAATACTATAATCAGAAAGACCAAAGCACAAAGTCACAGACAGAATTATGGCTATTATTATCATATATGAAGTCGGAAGTCAGAAGTCGGAAGTCAGAAATCAGAAGTCGGAAGTCAGAAGTCGGAAGTCGGAAGTCGGAAATCAAAATCAAAATAATAAACTTCAATGATTATCTGATATTGAAAGTACATGCAATCAACTTTTCAAGCACACGATGCCATAATATAATGGTATTGTTTCATAAGTTAAGATGTAATGCATTAGAAAAGAAAATCCTAAGTCTGAAATCAGAAGCAGGAATTCGGAAGTCAGAAGTCAGAAGTCAAAAAATAAAACCCTGAAAAACCCTCTCGGCTTTCGTAATTATCCTTGGCAATTCAGTGTGCCTCGAGCTTTTTTTTTTTTTTTAGCTGGGTTCAAATGAATGTTGACATGTTGACTTGTCCTTACTCTTCCTATTTGCGTTTATTTACACGCAATTTATGAGCTTTTTTAATGTAGGGAGTTCATACCGGTACAACTTTTTACATCCGCGTTTTGCATTATAACCTGCAAGGCACTCGTAAACTGATAATTTAGGAATCACATACTCTAGAAAAATAAAGAAATGTAGTAGGCCTACACCGGGTATAAAGGACCTATAATTGGGTATTGGCTTATATATCCTGTTTATACTAAATAGATCAGGACGTCAGTAATATATAAAAGACCGATCTCTTATTATTCGTGTTGGAGTGGAAGTGTAGGGGTGGGTCGTAAATGGAGAGAGACAGAATTAGATTTAACGTCGTATATGCAGAATGGGTTGTAAATGGGCCGTAGGTGAACTTTGACCTCGGGGCTTTGACCTTAAGGTCACTTTCGGATGGATGGGCGGATGCCCTATATGGCAGGAGCTGCTGAACACTATACCGGCTATGTTAAATGTTGGACTGGTGCTATCTAAGATAGGACTTATAACATTGCAGTCCCAAAAAGTGCCCCCCCCATCCCCCTCCCCCGCTCCGCGGTCCCTGTACTATGGTAGTTGAAAAACCTCCAAGAGTAGTAAAGCAAGGGAATTTTCTGGTGCGCATGGGAATGTTCAGGCGATCTAGGGGTCATCCTTGGACCAAGGCTACAGACTGGGGTGCTGTCCACGAGGATCGATGAGGTCATTATGCGCAATCAAGGAGTAGTCGAGAAAGGTCATACTTGGGTGCGCATGGGGGAGTTTGAGGGGGAGGTTGGGCCGTCCAGGATTCAAATGTGTCGAGCAGCGTATCGCATTGAAACTCTCGTAGTGTAAAAAAGGACCGGAGTGTTGTCTAGCTCCGAAATGTAACTCTTTGCGATCTGCAGAACGTACAAAGTATGCGAGACTTCCGTCACAGATGCGCACAAAGACGTCACATCATAATCAGGACACAGAATGACTTTGCACAAGGAGAACGTTTCATAGAACCCTGTCTGGGCAACATACACCCACTGTTCACCCAAAGTCACAATTCACAGACACGTACGCACGCATTCTATCATATTCCGAGCGTAGAAGTACAAAATCTCATCCAAACTGCTCGAACTGTAGGTTTGCGAGTATTCGTATATGGTTTTTGAGTATACTGATGGATTTTATTGGCTTGATCAGTGATAAAAGACGGACATTTTGGACCAGAAAGCTGCCAGCATTCTGAACGAACCTCAAACCTCTCGCCTGCGTTCTACGCTCTGCAGATGGTAGAATGCGTGCGATTTAGTGTCTGTGGATTGACCTTTGGTGAACAGTGGGTGTATGTGACCCATGAAACGTTCTCCTTGTGTAGTCCTGACCGTGATGTGACGTCATTGTGCGCATCTGTGACATTTGCAGTGGTAGAGAAAGCTCAGATCTGGTTGCAATGGGTGCGTATAAGTATGTGTGGGTACCGGTTGTGATTTTGGAACATTCTCATTGTGTAGAGTGCAGTCAGAAAAATAGCGATGGGCCAGCACCAATCATCGGTGATGAGGCCCTGTCATCCCCATTTATTGGTGAGGACAAATGGTGACGAGGTCATTTCATCGACTTTTATTGACTTGTGTGCTCATTCATGGACCAAACGATCATGGGAAGATTTAAAATGGCGACCACGGGTTGTTCTCAGTCGTGTTTTCGGCCTTCTCTGTCCATGTTTCTTGAATAAAAGGGCATGAAAGTAATTCATTTTGACGAAACTAATTATTCTCTATCATATTAATTGGTTTTTGTGGAGGAAATATCGAAAAAAGGGAAAATCGGTCCAAGAAATAGGCGAAAAATTGCCATCTTGGATTTTCTTGTAGATCTGGATCCGAATATATAGTATGGGAAGTTTCAGCCCTCTATCCCAAGAGGCAAACTAATTAAAACCAGATCTACAAAAACCGCTCCCCATTGACTGTAGCAGTGTCCAATACCATAGGCTACAAGTCAGATGGTGAACAACGGACCATTATTCTTCATATCCAATTCACTGATGAGGCTCAATTCGCTGGTATCTCATGGAGTATAAAAAATGCACCGTGCGTGTCTTAAGCGGTTGCGCGTCTGTCAGTGGGATTTTCGGAGCCTAGGTGTGGACTGGGTGACTGTTTCACTGTGTAGGTAATGCTATTCTCTCGCTTAACTACCACATTATTTGTGAAATATGGGTGTAAACTGACAAACATCTTTGTATTTTCCTAAATTGATCAAAATTCTGAGAGAGGGTGTGAATAACACACGGTTTCCCAAAATCTTCCAATATTTTGTCTGATTCAGTGTTGATCAGTGGTCTTATTTATCCTTAGACTCGTTACAACCATGATCAATGTTAACACAATATGATTGACGTTTGGTCATCTCACGGAACGTGTTGTTCAACTCAACCATATTACCCTGCAAATTATTTTTCACAGGAGACTCGCAGCGTACGTTTTGATACTTGTGTGATTTTGCCTATTTTTATAAGATGACAAATAGTTCATCAATCGGCCAACTAATACTATATAGAACAAAACAACTTATTTGAGGATATATTGTATAAAAGTTTATTAAATTTTATCACAGTACATAATGACAGTTGTTAGAGTGAATGTCTAAATCCCTGGAGAGCAAAGAGGAGGTAACTCGAGCTGCCAGATTTGTTTTCATTTGCAGCTGCAGATTGTTGAAGTGAACGTTAAAGCCATTACCTGTATACTTCAGGCAATGTAGACATATACTGTTTGGTGTTCTTGTTAATAGCACCAGTACAACAATGGAAGCATACGTGTCTGGCGTTAATATGCCCACACAAACAATGCCCACAATGCCCAAAACCACATCTTGGTTCATTTATATCAGTGCTAAAGATAGTTTTTACTCAACTGAAGCTGCTAATTGTACACATTTCATAAACAATCTGTGGCGAAGCAAATCACTTGTAGGTAACCAACCAGGCTGAGGGTACCCCCTTGTTGCAAACATCAGAATCCAAAGATTTTCTAGGCACATTTTGAAAAACAAATTATAGTAATTCATGACCATCAAACACCCAAATGTTGTCAATTAAATTGCAAAATTCAGACAAATAAATACTGATAATCATAAAACAAAAGGATTTCGGGAATTAAATCCATGTCGGGAAACGTAATACCGGTATTAGATATTCCATTTTTTCCCTTTAATTGTATGCCTAATACCAGAGACAGGAATCCATGACATTCTAGGTTGGGAACCTGTCAAATTTGAGATTTTCACAAGTTAGGGTCAACCCATACCTTCCCATACATGCATTTTTAACGAATATTTCATAATTCCGGTAGTGAACTGGAACTTTTTGATGAAAAAATCCTGAGATAGTTAGAATTTCATAATAGGCAAAACATTTCTTGAAATTTTGCTTTTAGCTAAAATGTGTGAATTCTGGCAAAAATTCTATTTTTATTTCCATTTTCTCACATGGAATCTTTGCACCAACTGACCAAACTATGCCAAAAGTTATTCACAAAATTGTATTTTCTGCCAAACTATGAGATTTTTTAAACTAATGAAAGTTCTAAAAGTACAATCCTGAAATAAAGTTTTATTATTTGATGCATCTTTTCATGTTACTGACTAATTATTGGTAGCAAGTTTTCAAAGGAAAGTAGCAAAACTTGGGCATTTGATTTTTTTTTTCTTTAATTAATTTATGCAAAACCCTGAATGTAAACTCATCTATTTTTCTTTCAGACATGCGAATAGATGTTAGTGTCATATTTCGAATATCACTTTGTCATCAAAGGTGCATTCGATCATGATAATATCGGATAGTGATATACCCAACTCTGGCAGTTTACCCTAACCTGTTCCATGTGCCCCCTAAGGTGAGAAATGTGTTTGATAAATTATCATGTTCATTGCAAGACTAAATACTTTATGTGAGGATATCCAGTGATTTGAGGATACACTGTAACAAAAGAGATTAAAAAACAAATAGCACCATCGTGATATATTTAATATATGATTTTTTGCAGGACAAAAATATCATGGAATCAATGATAAATTCCCCCCAAGTCTGAAAGATGGCACAAATAACTGTCTTTGTGAACAACATATCATTCTGGGACAGGCGGCATAGGAGCATTCTCTCATTGTTAGAGTTTGTAACCTCCTAAAACTCGATGTAACACCCTCTGAGAGCACTGTGCAGAAAAATGAGGTTCACATGCGCATTCGGTCTCTATTGATTTTCATGGACACAGGGAGCATGTATCTGCATGATAGAGACAGATGAGAAATGCATCCAGTATATCTGGCTAAAAAATTAGCAAGTTTTCTGCTAAATTATTACACAAGAACACACAGTACAGCGTTTTGTTTAGTTGTGACATGCCGAGCCCACTCCGCTCCATTTACAAGCGGACGATGGTGATTGGTCCAGAGCCATGTGCACGAAAGCCCAGTGCAATCAGAGGGTATAAGTGACAGGAGGTATACAATCTGATGCCATGAGAGTGCATAGGACATAGCAGACTCAGCAACCAACAGTTATCTTGTCTGCTGCCATGATATTGAAACACAAAGATATGTCTTCACAACTTCTGTCTGCTTTACACTCAAAGTAGACGTTGTGCAATTGACCCCGAGGGCAGAAATGACATCCTCTGCACCAATGATCTGTATCTGCCCTCTGGGTGAAATGGGTGGTGTGGTAAAGTGGGAGGGATTGAGGAGGTTGTCTGGAGATGAGTGGGGCTCTGAAGCGGGGGGTCATGGTTGGTCCATGGACATCTTGATAGCCTCCTCCAACAATTCTTCCTCACTAGGTTCTCCTGAAATGGCAAAAGCAAGATGGGAAGAGATCAGCATTGATCAAAAATTGGTCACAAAATATTGTCCACAAGCAATAGCCTCCAACATCGTATGCTGTATTGATAAGATTCACCCAGCTGTAACCAGATGTCGCTAAAATCACTGTGACAGCACTGTTTGAGGTCACAGCAGGCTCTTGTTTCAAAAGTTGACTCAGGCTGTAATGTCACAGGTCGGAAGCTCACAGTCATCGCCATTTTCAACAGATTGATCTAATCAAAACCCCTCGGCTTTCCCCAAGTGATTGAGTCCCATGTGTAGTGTGAATTGGGGAAGAGATAGTTCTATGTGGGATGATCAAGATATACCGGTAGTTGGTTACATTCAGGCATATAGGACAGAAAGAAAATTAATATATCTGTAAAGGGGAACAACTCTGTAAAATATGGGCCGAGGGGAGCTACTTTCGATAGGCGTCCGACTTAGCACTAGATAAATAAGTGTTCAAAATTTGGTGGTTGTGTCTCAAGCGGTTTTGCCCAAAATGCGGTACAACAGACGGACGTACATGGCGACGACAATACCCCGAGGCCAATATGGCCGAGGGGTAAAAAGGCATGATATAGTGTCAAGCTTTACTGCTGTTGCTGTCATTGTTTAAGACAGTTACTAATTAATTGTGAAAAGCCCCAAAACACCATATAATAGATTAAATATATCACAATAAAGTGACAGGTCTGGGGACTATTTGGTATAATCTTTAATCTTCCTGGTTTTCTTCCAGAGATTAACAATCAACTTCAGAGTTACCATCAATATAATGAAAAGAATTGTTCTTGAATTACATGTCAAATGAGTCGAGTTTCACACAGCAACCGGAATAGTTCGGTCTCTTTATATAGAATTTGCTATTGGACAGTATATGATAGAAAACAAACCATACTCACTGGCTATATCTCCGGACGTTGATATTGGACGTGTGGCGTTAGAGGCTGTATCAGACTGACCATCACTAGCTGACTGTCTGTCCAGGTATGCCAGTCTCTTTTCTCTCAGCTGGTCGGGTGTCATAGAGCATGAACTCCCGTCCTTGTCACTCTCGGCTGATGACGATGCACCAGCACCGTCTCCAGATAAACGAGGTTCCAAGTTATTACTGAGTCCATCTGAAAGTATAGCAGTTCATAGAATCAAAGCCTGACTGTGGAAAGGCCCTCTGTAACCAGCCTCTACGCAACTGCAGCCTTGCTCACGGTCAACCGCCTTTGTAACACTGGAAACAATTCTGTGCAAATATAGGTTTTATTGGAGAAATTGGGTAATCAGATATGATTTGATGTATTGAAATAGAGTCTTGGTTGAGAAACAATTGATAATAATGATTTCCAATCAGCTCCTTTTCCACAACACCATGCATACATTGTGTGATCGAAATTAAGGCATAGTTATTCTTAAGATATGGTGGTAACGAGAAAACAGATGGACAGATGTTGGTAGATGATGACAATACCACAAAGCCAATTTCAGCAGTAACCCATGACCAGATGTGCATCTAGTATAAGTTCAATACACCTTGGATCATTCTGAGAAAGGGGGGTAACAGTCAATTAGTGACAAATTTGACCTGGTGAACCTGAAGATATTGGTCAATCCATCTGATTTTCTGCGGGCTTCTATTCTGGGACCACATGCATATGTGAGCCAATTTTGAGGTTCCTAGGCATATTCATTGTTGAGATATGTTGATACTGAGAAAACAGAATAACCCAAACCAATTTTAGGAGTAGCCCATGATCAGCTATGTGTCTGATAAATGGTGGTAACAAGCAATTTGTAAAGAAAACTAGAGCCTATAGGCTTTTTTATATATCGATGTCTGGGAATCATAGAAACGACTGGTATTTGTCATGCCTGTGATCATCAGCATACATCACGGTTCACCACGGTTTTTGGGCAAAACCTAAATAGTCAAGTATTTTATTTTTATCAAAATAATACCAGAAGCAAATGAACTAGAATTCTGCACGTTACAGCTTGACCCGTTGCAATGCATTGGTTACCCAGCCTCCCTTCTAATAACATTTGACATTGTTCGCAAAAAGATTGGCAAGTTTCATGTTCGCACGATTCAAAATCGAGTGATGCATCATTGGAGATGGAGCTGATGCTGAAATTTGAATAGCAATCCTGATCCTCCATCCAGGTCTGTGTACGCCGTACTGGTACATAACAAATAGTGCTCAAACGGTTCGTTGAAAATAGCAGCAACAGACGGGAGGGGAAGGGAGGGAATTTGGCTTAATGTCACACTCAAGTTTGTTTCACTCATATGGTGACAGTCAGTTTGGTTGGTGGAGGAAGCCGGAGAACCCGGAGAGAACCACCGCCCTTCGGCAAGTAACTGACAAACTTTCACACATGGATCAGCTGGGCTCGAACCCGTGCCGGTTCAGCGGTGTGAGGCTAGCGGTCACCAGTGAAGCGCCTTAGACCACTCGGCCACCGAGGGCCCTTTACAGACGGATGCATGCTTCGTCTTGTTCATAGAAAAGTCAAGCTTATAAGGGAGATATGCTGTAGAATGATCTCTTGGTTGTCTTCGAGGGAATGAAACATGGGCGTCTCTCCAGTTTTGCTTACATCTTTGTTCAAAGGGGATGAAATATAGGACTGTTGACCTGGCTTTTATTTTGCTCGATTCTGAGAAAATAAGAGGTGATGAATGCGACTTGCCACTCCTAAAAATTATGACCAATCTTATATCTATGACAAACCCATATTCTGCCAAGGTACGGCCAGAGATGAGGACTAATCCTATGAAACATACATAATTAATCACACCCATTATCAATGTTAAACCCGTAAATGTCTCTCTCTCTCTCGTCCCCCACATTGTGCTCTTGCATTTCATCTACGATCTTACATGTGTGAGGATGTGGAAGGGTCTAGTAAGCAGGGGGTGATGTAGCCTAGATTTAGATATATTTAGCTGACTATACCCTATGCCACATGTATATGCCAGTGCTAACAGCACCAATGTCCTTTCAATCCATTTTTAAATCATAATGTTAACAAAATTAGTAATTGTAAACACGAATGTATAATGAGATATAAATCAAGCATTATGTTGATGGGCTGCAAAATCCGTATGAGAGGTGGCCCTTCAATTTCAATTAAAAAATCCTTTGTCTGTCTGACAATAATAAACTTCATGAACAGATGAAATGCCAATAAATTGTGCTATATAAGTTTACTGCCTATAGTGCTACTCAATGAACAATATCACAAAACTACAAGATGACGCAAAATCCTCAGATGTGGCCTGGGGAATGTAGATATTGGACTCAAGTCATCAGAATTTCATATATTTAAAAAAATGGCCATTTGGCTTACAAGGGATGTGAATTATAACACTGGGAATGTTACATTCATGTTCAGAAAAATAGAATTACTTTTCCCTGATTAAAAAGCAAATTTCCATTTTTGTGAAAACAAAATATTATTTTGAGATGCAAAAATGCATCTCCATGATTCGCCAACACCACCAAAATCTTGTCAGTCCTTTGCCTATCTTGCAAGATCATTATACCCAAATTTCATGGAAATCAAACACGTTGTTCAGAAGATATGAAGTTACACATGTTTACCTGCATTCATGTGTATAGCGCCACCTAGTGACGACCAAATGCCACGAAAAACAAGCAGGTGAAATCTAAAGCTCTAGGGAGATGGCACATAAGAGTTTAATAGAAAAAAAACTGTAATCGTGATAATGGTTATGGAGGTTTTGATGTTAAGTCAGATAAATGAGATTTTTCATTTAAATGGCAAATTGGTTCGCACCGAAAGGGAATTATCATGTCGGCAATCCTATATTTATGCTTGGCAACCTAGAATAGAACAGTTTTTAAATATTTCTCCAAGCGAATTGGTTAATTTTCATTTCAAGAAAAACTTTTTTTTTGAGACGCAAAAAACTTGCATTTATAGTTATGCCAGCTACACCAAAATCTTTTCAGCACATTGACTATCCTTCAAGACCATTGTAATAAAATTTCAAAGAAATCAGACAAGCCGTTCAGACGAAATCGTCAGAGACAGGTTTACCTATACTCTGACTACAACGCCACCTAGTGGTGAGCAGCGGGTATCGAAACACAACCAGACAAATTTCCCAGGCCTAAGCAGATAGCACACAAAGTCTGACCCGAAAATATTTAACGGTTTCAGAGGATTTCAGAGATATTCACGTTTAAAGTCGCGGCGGCGGCGGCGAATCCGGCGGAGCCGTTTCTCATGAAAACATAAGAGCATCCACAAATCCTTTTATGGAAGAGGGCTGGTTAGAGGATTTGGATATGACACTTGATCAAGCTGTTGGTAATTAACTCTTTACCATATCATGGATTAATGACAAAAGAATTTATGGCCAATATTACTCTGAGTAAGCTACTTGTACATATTAGTTGCTAAAGCTGACAAAACTGGGTCAGCAGAAGAACTGACCTAGAAAGCTACCCACACTTTGCTGTAGGTACAATGTACATGAAAACCACTGGCTTCAGTGGCTATGTCACATTGCTGAGGAGGGTCTCAAGGAGAGGGAACTCTCAAATTCATTTGCCAAAATTTCCTTTCAAACACAGTGAAAACAAAGAAATGAGGAAAGTGAAGAGGAACATGAAATTGGAAATGCAGTATACAACAAATATACATTAATATTGACCAAACAAGCCATTTCATGTCGAAAAAATTGTGACATACACAGACCAAAAATCAACCAGCATTTTCCTCTTATAGTCCCTGGTTTAGCAGACGACAGTCTCTGGTCTAGCAGACGACATACTTTTACCTAGAAACATCAAACCCTCAAAAACAACAACTGAGCACTTGAAAAAACATCAAAACACATCTACTATATTCAGCTTACATAAACAAAAAGAATTCAAAAGACAAACAAGAGCCCAAGGGGCTTCAATATACGCCCGTGTATCTGGAATTACATTGGTCCAAATTTCAAGGTTGTTTGATAGCCTTGATTCCAATTGGTAGCTAGCCTACAATTTTGTGCTTCTGAGAATGTAACATATATAACATCTTATATTGAATGATAAACTAACGAGCTTAACTCTTGGTAACTAGTTGACCTTGAAGCAAGATCTGAGAGCTCACATATCCCACACTGAAATCGACAATAGTCAAACACGAAAATAGTAGTTTTCCTGCAAATGGATTCCTTTCAGACGAGATAATTTTTCCTGAAGGAAGAAGAAACTGATGAAGTAAACATTTGTTCTAGAGTTAATAAAGAGGTATGAAGTTCATAAAGGACCCCTCGCCCCGTTAAATTACTAAATGTATGGTTTTTATTTCACAACAGTTTACCTAAATGTAGCGGTTTCAAATATGGGAGACAACTCCACAGGACGAATGCCATATAATACATGTAGGGTAGAGAACCCTGAATATTCCAACCTAACACATATAATGGTCAGCTAAACTTGATTCAGTTTTGAAGGACTGTGACCTTGACCTTGGACAAATTGATCTCAAAATGTATGGCTTCTCTTTGCCATGCGAGCAAGGTATACTCAAAGTTTGGTACCATTCCATACCTTGGGACTAGAGATATCGCATGGACAACAAATGTTAATGGATGAATGGACAGAACGCAACATCGCATTACATGACCTCGTCTTCGACAGGCATATAAAAATGTGATTTCCTGATTTTGGGGTCACAGTTACCTTGACCTTGACCTAAATTTTGGTACACAACACTTGGTCTTCCGTCAATGTATCAATGGACACAAAAAAATCATGATTTTTATGAATTTCATGATTTTGGGGGTCACAGTGACCTTGACGTTCGGCCTTGACCTACATTTTGGTATGTGACACATGTCCCCCTAATGAATCTACGGACACAAAACAAAGTAATTTTCAAAGATTTCTTGATTCTGGAGTCAGTGACCTTGACCATTGACCTTGACCTAAATTTTGGTACATGACAAACCATCTCCCCGTAATTTCTCAATGGACTAAAAAAATCATGATCTTTAACAATAACGATTTTGGGGTCAGTGACCTTGACCGTTGACCTACATTTTGGTATGTGACATATCCCCCTAATGTATCTACTGACACAAAAAAAATGTTATTTTTAATAATTTCCTGATTTTGGGATCACAGTGACCTTTGACCTTGACCTAATTTTTAGTATGCGACACTTCTGGTGTCACAGTGATCTTGACTATTGACCTGGATCTAAATTTTGGTACATGACAAAACCGCAACCTGTAATTTCTCAATGGACTCAAAAAATCATGAACAATTTTATAATTTTGGGGTCACAGTGACCTTTGACCTTGACCTACATTTTGATAAGTGACACATTGTGTCCCCCTAATGTATCTACTCACACAAAAAAATGTTATTTTTTATAATTTCCTGATTTTTGGGTCAGTGACCTTTGACCTTGACCTATATTTTGGTATGCGACACCTCATTTCCCCCTATTGAATCTACTCACAAAAAATTAGTAATTTTTAATGATTTCCTAATTTCTCCGTCACACTGACCTTTGACCTCTGACCTCGACCTACATTTCGTATGCAACACATCGTTCCCCCTAGGGCATCCACTCACCAAAAATTAGAACTGTAGATAGAAAACTGTCAATGATCAATGGTTTCCTGATTTTAGGCAACAGTGACCTTTGACCTCGACCTCAATTTTGGTACGCAACACATCGTCTCCACCTAGCGTATCCACTCACCAAAAATTGCAACTGTGGATAAAAAACGTTCACAGATATAGACCGGACACGAACCCTTCAGTGATTTCCTGTTTTTCAGGCCAGTGACCTTTGACCTCTGACCGTGACCTTCATTTTGGTACACGACACATCGTCTCCCCGTAGGGTATCCACTCACCAAAAATTAGAGCTGTAGATAGAAAACTGTCCCAGATATAGACCGGACACAGGGGACGGACAGACACACGGACACACGGACACACGGACGGAAACCGCCATCACATAATACGTCCGCCTTTTTGGCGGGCGTATAAAAACAGGTTATCAAGAAGAAAAAGCTTCAGAACTATTTCTTTCAGTGCAAGAACTTTGTTTTGTGCAAGAGTAAACCGGGCACTTTCTGTTACAAGAGTTACAGCTCCCCTATATATCTGGATGACCCCAGGGTCATCAGACCCTAATGGGTCTACATCAATATATGAAAATGCCAGAGTTTGACCTGGTTTCCCAGAAAAGGGGTCAATGTCACTGACTTTCAATAGGCTTCCAATTTGTGATCATATGCAGGTGTGATATAAGTTTGGTATTCCCAGGTATACCCATTCTTGAGATATGGTGTTAACAAGAAATCAGCGATGCACAGATGGACAAACAGATGTACATGATGATGACAATATCCCTGAGATCCAATTGACAATGCACAATCCTAGCATGACTGACCTTCCATACTCATCTGTAAGGCCCTCTGTAACAATCTCTCCTCATCCGCAGCCTTACTCATGGCTAAGGTCTTCTGTAATACTTTATCGTCGCTCTCCACAAGGTGACGACTCTCAGCAAGAGCTCGGTGTAATGCCTCGTCAGTCTCCGGTGCACTAGTTGTCTCCCCTTGCTTAGATGTGGATGGTTGTTTCTCATTTATAAGACGTGGCTTCACAGGCTGCTCAGCAGGAATGGCTTTTAAAATCTCATCAGCATCACAGCTAGGTAAATCACCAATTACTATAAACAGTGAATAGCCTGAAATATTCAGTTTTAAAATATTAACTATGTACATGTTCTTGTTAATTGTAACTGTGTAATCCACAAGAACTATATGCAGTTTTTGCAAAGAAAACATGAATAAATAATTTGAATGAGAGATCCTAAAGGATCTTGGCACCCACCATTGTCCGATAATTGTAAGCTAATGACAAGAGGATCTTTTTGTCCATTGTTACTAAGAACAAACGATTGATTTGTAATTTTGTTTGCAGAATTTCGAATTTTGAGCGAAAAAGATTGAAAAAGGGACACTAGAAAACACCAAGATAATAATAAGTTTCAGGAGTTTCAAGATTTTTTGAAACTGTACTTGATGTCGGTTGTTATAGTACAAGTGAAATGAGCAAAGTTAGTCTGAAAGTGAATGTCCGGAGGATCCTTCGTCTTCGTTTTGTAGTATTTTTTTGCTTTTTTTTGCACGTGTCATCATTGGGTACTGGAAGCGAAGACAAATCTCTTTGACACTTTGGCATGAGCTATGAAACATATGTACCTGAGATTTTATAATTTGGAACGAATGATAATTTACCGGGTTAGTTTGAGAAATCTCTATTAAGCTATCATGCTCGAAAATAGCAAGATGGAACGCAACTTAATACTGAACCATATGGTGATGGTGGGCTAAAAATCGTCCAAAAAATCTCATTTTTGGAAATGATGTCACTTGTTACATCATCATGACGGCCATCTTGGATTATTTTACATTTTCTTGGCTAAAGATATAATGTGGCAAGTTTCAGCACTCCAGCCTTAGGGATAGCGAAAATATATAGGTGGGTGGGGGGTGCACTTTCATGACTTTCTGGCTATAGTACACCTCATGATATCGCTCAGGCCAGATAGGGTTAAAGAAATCTTTTAGAAGTAACAAGTGAATGACTTCGAGAATTCATTTTGTCTTTCCTTCTTCAAAACAACAGAAATAACCAAGATAGAGCTATACTTGCCCTAACATTATTATATCGAACCTGACTTGACTGAACTTACCTTCCTGTTGAAGTTGTGTTAAAAACATTGCTAGGTATGTGTCTGATATAAGTTCAGGTCCAGTTAGCAGGGAATTCAAGTTAAACCACTGAAAGCCCAACTTCCGTACAGAAAACCAGTGCTCCCTGAAGTTACATATAAATGCCTTCTGCTGCCTGAAAAAAGAAGTTCATATATTAGTACACATAAATGTGTTAGTACAGGTACAGATTTCCCACCTTAAAATCTGGAGGTGATTACATTTGTTGGAACGAAATGGTTCAAAATCATGCATATAAGCCATAATTTCTTTGTTATTTCAATGATTTTAGAGGGTGATCAAATTTATCAGAACCACCAATTGAATTTTGTCCAGAAAAATTGGGGGTGATTGAAATTTGATAGGGGGATTGAATTATTAGACGGATCAAAGAATATGCTTTATCTTTTGGTCAGGTCAGGTACATAATGTAGACAAGATATCCATAAACCATTATATCGAGCTGAATGTTTTTATTATTGTTGATACATTACAATTATTTAAGAATCTATGACAATCAGCCATGCATCACTGGTAATCTGTATTCATGACCACATATCAGGGGTTGAAATGTTCACCAAATACTTACAGGACAAATGTCAAGAATTGTCCGGCACATAATGGAAATACATGTAAACTGACTGAAAAACCGGACATGTCCTGCAAAAAGATAGCAATTTCGACCCCTGCATATATACATGTATACTCCATGTCTCTCTTGCGTACAGGATATCATTAATGTTAATGACCTACGTTGCATCAGCTCTTGCTTGAACTGAGACTTCATCTTGACTATTATAAGCCAGCAAATCCAGGCTCCACACCCTCAAAGCATTGGCTATAACTTGTACAGAGAAAAACCCACTGTCATCAAAATTACTGGACGGTTGCTGGAATAAAGTCAACATACATGATTTACTGGATTATAATAATGTCTTTAAAGGGGTATTAACACATGACATTTTTATCTCAGATTATACAATTCCCAAATGAATTCTGCAGATTTAAGCTACAACTTAGAAATTGTGGCATTCTAATCATATTGAAGAAAGAATAATCATAATACCAATATGAAAAAGATCTGACTGCATGTTTTAAAACAACACTCTCCAACCAGTAATAAAAGCATTTATTTTGGTTGAATACTGATTTCCCCAGATTCCAGGCAGAAACAAATTGCGTAACCTTAACCCTTTCTCCATATACTTTAACATAGTCAATTTGTCATCCCAGAATGAATCTCCAAAGTGAGTTATGCAAACTGTAATTTGTCCAGGCTTGGCCTGGTTTATCTCTATTGAACTTGTCCAGATATTCACTGTGTGGAATTTAAAAACATGCTGTTCAACTGTTCAATCGATCCTAACAGATCGATCAATACACTGGCTCGAGAGGATGGTTCATCTATGGATTACCTCAAGAAACAGTCTGTATTCCTCTGTTTGCACACCTGCCTCAGCCATGTGTTCTCTCTCTGTCTCATCTAGCTGCTTGGCGATATCTGCCAGATCCACGGCCGTAAAGTAGTGCCCCTGCAGGAGGGCATTCAGACAGTGCTGGGCACAAAGTGATCCTTCTTGCTACAGGATAAACAGGTAGAAGTTAAAAGATGGATTGACCACAAAGATGGATGGATAGACATGGAAATTGTTTATGTTTGATAGGATTACAGCCCTGTCCAAAATATTGATGTTTTTTTCTCTTTTTTTGGGGGGGGGGGGGGGCTCAAGTTTCACAGCCCAACAATGAAGCCATATCAAGATTATCGATGTTTTCATCTCCCCATCATTTTGTTCAGTTGAAAATATTCCCTTTGGGCATTGTAAAATATTCAAGGAATCAATGTGATATTTTTTTGGATTAGGGAATTGAACTTTTCTGAAAATATTGTGTACATGTATTTGTGTTAAAAATCCTTCAAAATATTAGTTTTGATTTTTTTTGCTTACAGTATTCAGTTTCTGTGTTACTTTTACGCCCAGAATAAGTACTGTAAACCCTGAGGTAAATGAACCCCAGTATCATGTCATGTCTCATGTTAAGAACTGTTAATGATGATCTGTCAAGAGCTTAACACAAAATGATTGATGTTAATCTGGAACTAAAACAGGTTACCATGCCTGGCTTCCTATGGCCATGATAACAAGAGCCCAAATAGCTTCAAAATGCATCTGTAAATGCATTGATAAGAAAATTTTCAAGGTCATCCTTTAACAATCCAAAGCTCTGACTATTCGTGTGCACAAGTCTGTGCATTACAACTGCACATTCATACACTGAACTACCCCATTAGGCAACATCATATGACTTTCCTACGACCACGTGGGGAAAAGCTACAAGAAGCTGTTGCACTCATTTTCTGGAAAGTTCTCATGTGATGTCCTACTGAATTCCATTAGCGAGTTTACCGAAACTGAAATTCTCAAACATCAACTACATGTATATGCAAGCCTTCAAGTGGCTCACAGTGAAAATATAGTAGAAAATATAGGAATAAATTTGGAAACATATAGAAGAAAAGTAGGAATTTCTTATTAAAATAGAGAGAATTATAAAACAGGTCACTACTACATTGTAGGTTCCAAACTTGGTAGATTACTTGTGTTGAATCCAATTATTCTCACTGACTTTGGTTATAGAGGAGACTTATCTGAAGCTTGGTTCAGTTCAGAGAGATTTAAATGATTATTTTTTTTTTCCTGAATTAACGTCTTTCCTACAGATGTCAACTGACCTATTTCAGAGCATTGGTTTTCATGAGAAACAGTGAAAAGATAGGAAATTCATAAAAATATAAAAAGTATAGAAAAGATATATATGCCTGCTATATGTCAAATGTATTGGTTAAGTATTCTTTGAAAGATAAGTTATGGTAGATTGATGTTGAACAAATCAACATTTCCGGTTTTAGCTCTCGTGAGATGACGTTGCAACTTGCATGGTCAACGCATTGGCAATGAACATTTCTGATCACATGACTGACTTTCTCCAAATTGAAAAGGTGACTGAAAACGGCAATCTGCAAAAGTGATTATGTTGGTGCATCGAGTTAAATATAGATGGAGAAACAACTCTGCCAGCCGCGGGTCGCTGACCCGTGAGGTCGCCCGCAGAGCTATTGTATTCTGAATGGCTGTCAGTCACGATCTGTCCGTTTGATGTGCAATGTATGATTCCGCCGACCGAGTCGTTGGTTCTTATTCGCCGCAGAAAAACATCAACGGAAGTTGAAATTAAAAATGCGCAGTAGTTCTACGTAAAAATAACGATGCATTAATTATGCCCAACACAAATATTAGGCAATTTGAAATCATACTGAATATGAGCATATTTCATTGATCAGAATATGACCATTTATCGCTTAGTTACAGGACTTTGGAATTAGGCTGTCGTTTTGTATATTTTATCGTTTTTCTACAATTTCCACATTTCTCAACAAGACAAAAATTTGCAGGGAACTTGGTATAAGTACAGCGAATGTGGAAACGAATAGCTCATGAGGGACCGGTTGCACTAGCGAATAAAATAAACGAAAGAAAAATTCTCAAAACCCCCATTTAAAATACATGGGCAATTTTGCCACGAACAAAAAATACATCATTTTCACTGCCGAATTAACAGAATTTCCGCATTTCAAAAATGACACATTTTGTGCTTGCGTTCAAGATCAAATAAAAGAGTACATATCAGTCTTTACCATTTTAGCGACCGGAAGCCTGCATTTGGATAAAATGCAATATTGTAAACACTAGATTGGTCTTTTTTCGCATTTGCGCTGCCTCAAAGCTATTAACTAATGAGTCAGCCAAGGCCGTTTTACCCCCTGCGTGCTAATCACTAATTGATCTTCAATACGTGTGTATTGAAGATCCCTTCTGGCCCGATGTGGTTCTTGACGGGCATCGGTATTAAAGCTATTATATAGGCTGACGAATATCAACAGTTCATTTTATTCTAATTACGTTATACCATGGAGTTAAATAAGACTTAAGTCGGAAGACTCCTTATAATTTTAATTATTATTGTGCATATGTATGGAAAAATAAAGCGGGAATCCGACAACTGCCGAACATGACCGAACCTGCATTAATCATTAATCCCCCAAGTACACACAGGCTAATCCGACGAATCCCTGCGGTGGCGGAATCATACATTGAACACTTTGATCTGGCAGACTTGTTTCTCCATCTATATTTAACTCCATGGTTGGTGTCAGCATGTCATGATGTGGTGTGATTAAACTGTACAACTGCTGACTTGATACCACATCTGACAATGCCTGATACTCTCCCAAAGGAGAGAATGCCGTAAAAAGTGAGTTAATTACTCCCAGATAATGTTTTGTAACAGTAACTGGGCTTGTTGTTGTTGTTTGCATCTTACATCTGCATACCGGTATTTTGTCATCATATATGGTCCAGTTTTCGTTGGCCGAGAGCTCTACGCAACTAGTAAAATAAACATAAAATAATATTATTTTCAGGATGTATTCCAGAATTAGCAGCATATTATCAAACCTTTTCATGGAAGATCGACTGCAGCGGGTCCATAATCACACTCAGTTTATCAAACTGTCAAAGTCGTTGCATCAGTCGTTGAAGAGTTGTTGTAGAAGTTGCTTTCTTTGTTGTTGTTGCTTTCTTTCACTTAGTCACAGCGCCACCTGCCAAGGGACACAATCGATGTGATCGGTCCAACTAAAACGGAAACACGCCCGGGGGTGCCCGAAAGAGCCCGGAGTCGCATGACTGGGTATATGTAAGCGTTCGAAGTTGTGTCCCACACGGTAAAATATCAACAATTTAATGATATCCCGAGTGCATATTACACATAGCCTTGGTGGACCAGTAAGCGAACACTTTTGAGTGATTTTAATTTCCAAAAATGTGATTTGAATATTAAAATAAAAACTAGTGGCAGAAAACAAAGCACAGAACTTTGATAATTATTTTCAGGTATGAATATATTCTCCAGCAGCAATTTACTTGAGTGAGGAACGATTTCAAATAGAGTGGGTTGATCTCCGAAAATATGGTGATACTGGACCAGTAAGCGAACACTTGCTTGTCAGCGATTTTTCGACCATTTACTGAGAGATACATTATTATTGGATATTGGTCATTGTATGTCGAGAATAGATTGTTGAGCAAATATAGTACTTCTCCACAGTAAAACAGACTTCCGCTGAGTGAAAAACATCATAAAGCCGCGGCCTACCCTCAAAAACTACGTCGGAGGGAGCAGTCATTTCAGCATGAAGTACCGCCATTCCACATTATGAGAGAAAACAAGGGGAATAACTCAAATCATTACTTGTCCCCGCCAAATCCACAGTAGCGCCCTCACCAGCATCAAAACTTTTGCCGATGTCAAAGATGACGAAAGAAAAAGTTATTTTTCCCAGATATCATCAGATTCACCATCAATTTCTCCAACTTCTAGTGTAATTACTATCTTGATTTGACTTTCTGTCAGTTTGTACAAAGGATGCAAATCTAAAAATATTTTATTTGTTGACCTCCCAAGCGACCTGTCGTCTGCTTTTTCTAACAGAATCGGGCGACAAACGAGCCAGTTTCGTAGGTAGAAATAACCAACTAATCAAGTAGTTGAACAATTATAAGTTTTGTTTATTGTTAATTTCTCAGGATTTAGTATTTTGCCTCATTTAGTTGGACCTGTTCGCTTACTGGTCATGTTCGCTTACTGGTCGGAAGCTGCTAGCAATCCCGGTAAATCTTACATCCTCGCAGAGGGTACCGGGTATACCTGGACATTTTTGGTGATTCGAATGAGTTCTTCAGTCGATGCTTCTATATACAACCTCGTACATCCGCGCTTGTTTTGAATTAGCATGTCGGTATCCCAAGCCTGCGGTTTTTGCGTTGACTTCCGATGTTGATTTCAGCCCAACATCATCAGCCAACGAGAAAATTCAAACCAGTCACGTCTCATATCTCGCAGCGGATTGGCGTAATCAGCTAGCTTAGCACGTTCACTGACTGTTTTAACTTAGAGAAAACCACTTAAGCTATTTAGCCTATATCTAGAATTGTTAGAATTGTGAATTGTTAACCAAGCCAGTGTATCGATCCTAACAGATCGATCGATAAACATGGCTCGCGAGGATGTATCAATCCATGTCTCAGACGCAATTCCGTGATCAAGATGTCATCGGTCAGTGATTAATTATGAAATTGGTATTCGTACCCTCCTGCTACTCCATAAAGTCTTGATGGCCAGTATAACTGACAAGCCCCTGTGAAACAAATGAAATAGTTCATTTGCTTCTAATAATACATATTCCATGTAGACTTGCTCGGGAATTACATTGCTCCAGGAGTTCATGAGAGATGAACTTCTGATTGCCCTCAATTCAGTTATTCGGCAGTGGATTACCAAATCATGCTCCGGAACGTCACATTTTATCTCTCAGCCTGATGCTCGGGATATAATGAATGAGACCCAGGAAAATGGAATAAAATGTGCAAAATCATGAACGTCGTATCTCTCAGTCTGATGCTCGGAAGATAATGAATGGGACACAGGAAAATGGAATGAATATGTGAATTTACTGAGCCGGAGCCGCCTGGGAGTCGCCCGTGGAATATATTGTCTATCACGTTAAAACACCAATACTTTATTGATATTCCAATACATTCTTCTGAACACTTTTAGCGTGAATGAATTCCATCCTGACGGGAAGGCCTGGGAATTAACATGCATGCATTAATAGTTATTCGGCAGCCAATTAAGTTATTATTGGACTATTATAAACGTCACTTATATTTATGTGATTTCTTCGCAAAAACTGCACGATAAAATTGTAAATAATGATCTTATGTGAAATAAAATAATCTGCCCATGCACTTATCAGGGGCCGCGGAACTGGGGGGGCTACAGCCCTCCCACTTTTTGAGACTGCAATGTTATAAGTCCTATCTTAGATAGCACCAGTCCAGCATTTAACATGGCCGATATAGAGTTCAGCCCCCCCCTCCCCCCCACTTTCAAGCGTGCTCCGACGCCCCTGCTTATCCTCGCAGAAAGACGAGAAATTTGTAGAAAAATGATGAAAACATCACTTTTCTGGTACCCCACATGGCCGCCTTTATGAATTTCCACACGATCCTTTTTGGGGGGTTTATACAAACTAGGGAGATTCACCCCCATGGCTCATTCACCCCCATGGGTTCATTCACCCCCATGGGTTAGTTTATAGGGATAGCGACCCATTCTACTGTAGGGTGCAAGCCTGGCCCATGGAATCTCAGGTAGCGAAAACCCTAGGTCTCTCGCCCCACCCTATCCCGCGCCACACCTATAGGGATAGGGAGATCGCGTGCCCTTTCTATACTACTCATCGCGCACTACTGATCGCGCATGCGCAGTTGGCCCATGGAACCCCAGGTCTCTCGCCCCACCCTATCCCGCGCCACACCTATGCGACCCGCTGTGCAGTGAATAAGCGGAGGAGGAGGAGGAGTAGGAGGAGGAGTCGGCACGCCACGGATTATACTAGGCGCGCCACACCTATGCGACCCGCTGTGCAGTGAGTAAAGCGGAGGAGGAGGAAGAGGAGGAGGAGGAGTAGGAGTAGGTGGAGGAGGAGGAGGAGGAGGAGGACACGCCACGGATCATACTAGGGAGATAGACTCAAAATGAACCCCATATGATAAACTACAAAGTCACGGGTGTCATCTCTCAATGGTTTTGTCGTTTTCGGGGGATAGATTAGAACGTTTGGTAGGAATTTACACGTGACCTGTTTATTCTCAAGAGCCCACGTGCGTTCGTGAATATAAAATTAAGTATACCAGACTCCAATGAACTCGGCTGCAATTAAAAGCTTCCCAGCACTACATGTAGCACTTAATCCTGCTTGAAAGAAACAGATTAGATTGTTTTTGGACACAGAAAGGAAATCTAATCTCTACTGTTCAGTCAGTCTGGCGAAATTCATAACATCGCACGCATGAAAGTGAAATTCTGGCCTTCCCCTACCAAAATATAAGCTTTCTGACAACTAGTTATAGCAATATTACCACAATATTGCGATAATATTGCCGCAACACCGTTGCGGTAATATTGCCGCAACATAGTTTAAATACGAAAAGCTCAGTACCACGGTTGTGGCAATATTACCGCAACACTGACAGAAAGAAAACTTCCGCAACACTGTGGGATAAGCAGGGAACCATGTTGCGGCAATATTACCGCAATATTGCCAGATTAAAAACTTGTGGGAATAATGTGATTGACTTGTATATTTACAGCACGTTCACATATTATCGACACGCAAATAATGCTGTCTCGAACTTGTGCAGCGAATTCATTGCGATAAGCAATGCAGTAAGCTCCTTGCTAACAAATCGCAGCAAGCACAGGCCAAGATCCCAATGCAAAAGTATTCGTTGATTTCAACTTTTTGATTGAAATTGTAGTTTAAGGGCCGCTTCCCATTCGGATTTCGCGGCCCATCAACTCAATGTTTTATTCGATTCTCGCGGTACATTACGTTGTTTATTGAATATCTTTTCCAGCGCTAAATATATAAATAAATAAATATATAAATAGATAAATAATAAATAACAATGAGAGATTAGTAGGAGATATAAATAGAAGTAAATAAGAATCGCTATATGTACAAGTTCGTAAGTCTCTTTTTGGTTTTTGGTTAAGTTATACTGGTAATTGTGAGTTGACTGTAATCGCGTGTATGATTCCTTTGTCTTGGTATCCCATAGTACGCACAAAGCCGTCCAGAAAAAACTGGGAGAACCAGGGCGTCTTCAGGGTTCTTAGAGCCGACTTCCCGACTGACGCCCTCGGGAACAGGGGGGGTCCTTCCAGAAATCTGTGCCTGTAACAATTGCTTGGAGTGTGTATTGGGGTACAGAACGGCAGGTCTACGTTCTATATTGCGTGAAAGTCAAAGGATCATATTCTGTGTTGAGGCGTCAGTTGGGTAACATCAAAGGGGTAGCGTGTCCGGAGTGGTCTAGGTTCGAGTATTCTGATTCTGGGTGTTCTTGCTATGCGGCGTTGTCACTCAAGGCGCTGTTAGTATTCTTGTAATCGTCATCCGTCTTCTGTTTTAGGTCTTGTCCAACTCGTCTATGGTCTTCGGTGTGCCTGTATCATATGAAATAGAAGGCTTGTAGTCATTCTTGTTTTCTATTGTTTTTCGATGCAATAATTTGATATATCTTCCTCACAACAACAGGCACCCCCCGACCGTCGGTCACATAATATGAATAGCAATATATAATTAAGTATTGATTTCAACTGATTTATGTTGCAAGACATATCTGCAATGCTGGCTACTCAGGCCCAGGGTGGACTAGATTCTATCAAAGACTAACAATAGTCATTCTGTAAATTAGGTAACAGTATGTACTGAGTAACTGTTATGATTATATGGATCAGTGTATGTTAGCCCCCATTCTAGTTCAATTTATCGGTAACAAATTGTCAAGATAACTGGTATTTGTGTTCAAATACTGGAAATTATTCAAATCGATATAGCTTGAGAATATTGGGGCTATATCGCCAGAAGCTGTCTTCGCAAGAAAGGGTTGTGCCAATATTGTTGCCAGAAAAAGGGTTGTGACACTATTCCAAAGACAGAATTGTTGCCGCAATGTCGCCATAACTGGTTGCCGCTAACGATATCAAACCCTGTTTCCCCCAGTTCTGCAACAAAATTATGTTGCGGCGATATTGCTGTAATATTGCCGCAATATTACCTCAACATTTTTATTTGATAAGGGTTTAACTGATCCTCCATCTTTCTTAACGTATCCGTGTATCACAGAATGTAAATTTATACTACTAAATTGCCAATAATTTCCAATCAGTCATCAAATTGTGCTAGTAGTGGGTGCTTAACAATTGTGTTTGTTCAAATTAATCTTCTCTGAAGCTCCCTGGGTTTTGGTTTTGTTTTCTCTAGTGCTATGGCAAGCAAAGTGTTTGAGAGGCCACTGAGCCTCAAACTTTCGGGATTGAATGCTGTTAAGCCAAGTGAAATTAGGTGTGCTTTAAAAGAGTCAGTCGGATCAGGGTCGAAATTTCTTGATGGATTAGTGCTGGTGACAAAGGATCTCTGGATTGTGAAACTACGGAATAAACAGGCCAAAGATGTTCTTCTCTCAAACGGTATCTTGGATTTTCAAGATCAGTGTGGTCGCTTTGAGGAGATTGCATCCACGAAAGTACTTGTCAAAGTAAAATGCCCTGTGGAGATACCACACATTGACATCAGACATATTTTTGATAAATATGGTAAAGTTCATGACATTTCTGAGCAGTACTATACTTTTGACAGAGATTGCAAAACCGGGAATAGAAAAGTGTGGATGTCTGGTATCAACACCACTCTTCCCTCTACAGTTATGTTTGGAGAATTCAGACTTCCTGTTTGGTATAAAGGTCAGGTTAAGACCTGCTACACCTGCGGAGATGAGAATCACATGTATTGGGGTCGTCAATTTAAGGGTAAAGGCCTGAGTTGTGGTCAGCCAGGACGCATAAAACGAGAATGTAAAATGTGAAAAAACAGAAGGTCCGACTGACAGAAATAACCAGACTGCTTCACAACATGAAACTGGTATTCAATCCAATAGAGGGAAGAGATGTCCCGTTACGGAAATGTTCGCCGTTGTGGAGAGCTCTGTCAGAATGAGCGCACAGCCGGTCGAGCAGCCTGAAAGCGTTGGTGATAGCATTTGTAGGCTTAGGCAAAGAAAAACGAAAAAGAGCATAGAGCAAGTGGGAAATGCTCCCAAGAGCTCAAACAGATTTTTAGGTCTCTCTGATGAGGAAGATGTTGATAATTCCATTGATATTCCTAGTCCACCTCTCAAGAGGAATAAGGTTGATGAAAGCCCGGAAAGTTTTCTACATGATCAAGAGTCTAAACAAAATGAGTCTGTGAGGATTGTAGATCCAAAACGAGTCCAAACTCGCGGTTCTCTGTCCGGGGTGGAGAACGACAGCGTTGTCAACGACAGTCAAATGCTCAGCAAGGATGCTACTGCACCCGATGTGGACGACAGTCGTAGTGAACATACACCTGTGGATTCGGATGCTGATGAGAAAGCTGAGCTCACCACAGATGATGCTAGAAATGAGCTACCCTTAGTAGATCAAAAAGGAGGTGAAGATATTACCGTTTCATTTTGATAAGGGTGTAACTGACCCTCCGTCTTTCTTAACATACCCATGTATCACAGAATGTAAATTTATACTACTAAATTGCCAATGATTTCCAATCAGCCATAAAATTGTACTAGTAGTGGGTGCTTAACAATTGTGTTTGTTCGAATTAATCTTTTCTGAAGCTCCCTGGGTGGGAGTTTGGTTGTGCGGCTCCCTAGGTAGGAGTCTATTATCTTTGTTTTTGTGTTTTTTTTTGGTTTTGTTTTCTCTAGTGCTATGGTAAGGAAAGTGTTTGAGAGGCCACTGAGCCTCAAACCTTTGGGATTGAATGCTGCTAAGCCGAGTGAAATTAGGCGTGCTTTAAAATTACAAGCTACTGGTCCGTCATTCATAATTCAGCCGTCGTCCATTAGAGAATATCCGCGTCCATAATCCAAAGACCTATTCCATATTCCATATAACAGTATTAGCACCAAATTCGAAAAGACAATTATAGTATACATAAACATAGGCTTGTTTCCTGCGAGAGAGAAGCGGTCAACAGTTTTCACTGATGCCGGCAAGACATCATGATGTTCCAAAAATATCAAATCCGTATCGCTGATCAGTATTCTTAATCCATAATATTCGTTGTAAATTCGTCGTCTAAAGAATGATGTATATCATATCAGTCACGCTTTGATTGTGACTGTTCATATGAGTACCATGAGGATCTTGAAGTACATGGGTTCATACGGACCCTAGCCCCAGGTTAAGCGGAATTAGACACAAGTTACGAAACGTAACGCCATAGATCTTCCACGCTACGCTCGTATTTTGCTATCCTCATGCGATATGTATCGCCAAATTTGAAAAACTTTGAGTGGAGGCGCTTGGTGGTGTAGCCCTGTTTTATTAGTTTTAAAAGAGTCAGTCGGATCAGGGTCGAAATTCCTTGATGGATTAGTGCTGGAGACAAAGGATCTCTGGATTGTGACACTACGGATTAAACAGGTCAAAGATGTTCTTCTCTCAAACGGTATCTTGGATTTTCAAGATCAGTGTGGTCGCTTTGAGGAGGTTGCACCCACGAAAGTACTTGTCAAAACAAAATGCCCTGTGGAGATACCACACATTGACATCAGACATATTTTGAGAAATGACATTTCTGACCAGTACTATACTTTTGACAGAGATTGCAAAACTGGGAATAGAAAGGTGTGGATATCTGGTATCAACACCACTCTTCCCTCTACATTTATGTTTGGAGAATTCAGACTTCCTGTTTGGTATAAAGGTCAGGTTCAGACCTGCTACACCTGCGGAGATGAAAATCACATGTATTGGGATCCTCAATTTAAGGGTAAATGCCTGAGTTGTGGTCAGCCAGGACGCATAAAACGAGAATGTAAAATGTGAAAAACAGACGGTCCGACTGACAGAAATAACCAGACTGCTTCACAACATGAAACTGGTATTCAATCCAATAGAGGGAAGAGATGTCCCGTTACGGAAATGTTCGCCGTTGTGGAGAGCTCTGTCAGAATGAGCGCACAGCCCGTCGAGCAGCCTGAAAGCGTTGGTGATAGCATTTGGTTAATTGTAGGACCGGATGGCAAGGCCTCCAAGAGGAATTCTAGGCTTAGGCAAAGGAAAACGAAAAAGAGCATAGAGCAAGCGGGAAATGCTCCCAAGAGCTCAAACAGATTTTTAGGTCTCTCTGATGAGGAAGATGTTGATAATTCCATTGATATTCCTAGTCCACCTCTCAAGAGGAATAAGGTTGATGAAAGCCCAGAAAGTTTTCTACATGATCAAGAGTCTAAAGAAAATGAGTCTGTGAGGATTGTAGATCCAAAAACAGTTCTCTGTCCGGGGTGGAGAACGACAGCGTTGTCAACGACATTCAAATTACAACACATATAAGGGAAGTGGGAAGAGGTGCCGACATACTGACAGAGTCACATGGCTTCACAGTATAGTCTTAATGCTCAGCAAGGATGCTGCTGCACCCGATGTGGACGACATTCGTAGTGAACATACACCTGTGGATTCAGATGCTGATGAGGAAGCTGAGCTCACCACAGATGATGCTAGAAATGAGCTACCCTTAGTAGACGAAAAAAGAGGTAAGGATGAAGATATTAGTTCTACACCTGTGCATTCTGGTGGTAACTTGAACTTCACCCCAGATGATAATGTGATTGCTGAGCTCACCAAAGATGATGCTAGAAAAGAGCTACCCTCAGTAGATGAAGAAGGAGGTGAAGATGAAGATTTTGGTTATATTTCTGAAGCAGATGCACCTGTGAACTTCGCTCCTGGTGATGATGTGATCGAGGAGTTCACTAGTAATGAAGCTAGCAATGAGACACTCATGGAGGATGAAAAACAAGGTGAAGAGGAAGTTGATAACTCCATTCTCAACACAGATACACATATGAACCGCATCTCAGACAAAAAAAATTATGGCAATAAAGACAAAGATATGCAGCAGTTGCGAGAAGAGCAGGAAAGGGAACAGAAAAGCCAGAGGAAAAACCCTATAATTAAACGTCCATAATGGCTAAGCTATTTCCTAGAGTGTGTGTGGTCTTGTGGGGTGTTTATAAAACGAAGACCGAAGACCGAAGACCCAAAAACGAAGACCTTTCCCCAAAAGAGCCCCTCAAGTGGGTCTTCCATCTTCGGTCTTCGTTTTATCAATGGCCCTATCAAAATACATGGGCGTTTATGAAACGAAGACCCTGACATTTTTCGGCCGGGGTAGGGCTGAGAGGGCCGGGGAATGAGGGGATGCAGTAATCAAGGTCCGCCGGGAAATTTGGTCCGCTTTTAATGCCCAGACCGGGCGATAATTCCCGATCGATTATAACTCGATAATAACGTCGGCCCTGGGCATTGCTCCATACAGGGTCTTCCATCTTCGGTCTTCGTTTTATCAATGGCCCTATCAAAACACATGGGCGTTTATAAAACGAAGACCCTGACATTTTTCGGCCGGGGTAGGGCTGAGAGGGCCCGCGGATGAGGGGATGCAGTAATCAAGGTCCGCCGGGAAATTTGGTCCGCTCTTAATGCCCAGACCGGGGGATAATTCCCGATCGATTATAACTCGATAATAACGTCGGCCCTGGGCATTGCTGCATACAGGGTCTTCCATCTTCGGTCTTCGTTTTATCAATGGCCCTATCAAAACACATGGGCGTTTATAAAACGAAGACCCTGACATTTCTCAGCCGGGGTAGGGCTGTGAGGGCCCAGGGGTGAGGGGAAGCAGTAACCAAGGTCCGCCGGGAAATTTGGTCCGCTTTTAATGCCCAGAGCGGACGATAATTCTCGATCGATTATAACTCGATAATAACGTCCGCCCTGGGCATTGCTGCATACAGGGTCTTCCATCTTCGGTCTTCGTTTTATCAATGGCCCTATCAAAACACATGGGCGTTTATAAAACGAAGACCCTGACATTTTTCGGCCGGGGTAGGGCTGAGAGGGCCCGGGGATGAGGGGATGCAGTAATCAAGGTCCGCCGGGAAATTTGGTCCGCTTTTAATGCCCAGATCGGGCGATAATTCCCGATCGATTATAACTCGATAATAACGTCGGCCCTGGGCATTGCTGCATACAGGGTCTTCCATCTTCGGTCTTCGTTTTATCAATGGCCCTATCAAAACACATGGGCGTTTATAAAACGAAGACCCTGACATTTCTCAGCCGGGGTAGGGCTGTGAGGGCCCAGGGGTGAGGGGATGCAGTAATCAAGGTCCGCCGGGAAATTTGGTCCACTTTTAATGCCCAGAGCGGTAGATAATTCCCGATCGATTATAACTCGATAATAACGTCCGCCCTGGGCATTGCTGCATACAGGGTCTTCCATCTTCGGTCTTCGTTTTATCAATGGCCCTATCAAAATACATGAGATTTATAAACAGACACATTAGCCCTCGGCCGGGAGGTAGGGCTGAGAGGGCCAGGGATGAGGGGATGCAGTAATCCAGGTCCGCCGAAATTTGGTCCGCTTTTAATGCCAGGCGGACGATGAATTCCCGATCGTTATAACTCGATAATAACGTCCGCCCTGGGCATTGCTGCATACAGGGTCTTCCATCTTCGGTCTTCGTTTTATCAATGGCCCTATCAAAACACATGGGCGTTTATAAAACGAAGACCTGACATTTCTCAGCCGGGGTAGGGCTGTGAGGGCCCAGGGGTGAGGGGAAGCAGTAATCAAGGTCCGCCGGGAAATTTGGTCCGCTTTTAATGCCCAGAGCGGACGATAATTCCCGATCGATTATAACTCGATAATAACGTCCGTCCTGGGCATTGCTGCATACAGGGTCTTCCATCTTCGGTCTTCGTTTTATCAATGGCCCTATCAAAATACATGGGCGTTTATAAAACGAAGACCCTGACATTTTTCGGCCGGGGTAGGGCTGAGAGGGCCGGGGAATGAGGGGATGCAGTAATCAAGGTCCGCCGGGAAATTTGGTCCGCTTTTAATGCCCAGACCGGGCGATAATTCCCGATCGATTATAACTCGATAATAACGTCGGCCCTGGGCATTGCTCCATACAGGGTCTTCCATCTTCGGTCTTCGTTTTATCAATGGCCCTATCAAAACACATGGGCGTTTATAAAACGAAGACCCTGACATTTATCGGCCGGGATAGGGCTGTGAGGGCCCAGGGGTGAGGGGATGCAGTAATCAAGGCCCGCCGGGAAATTTGGTTCGCTTTTAATGCCCAGAGCGGACGATAATTCCCGAGCGATTATAACTCGATAATAGCGTCCGCCCTGGGCATTGCTGCATACAGGGTCTTCCATCTTCGGTCTTCGTTTTATCAATGGCCCTATCCAAACACATGGGCGTTTATAAAACGAAGACCCTGACATTTTTCGGCCGGGATAGGGCTGTGAGGGCCCGGGAATAGGATGCAATCAAGGTCCGCCAACGGGAAATTTGATTGCTTTTAATGCCCAGACCGGGCGATAATTCCCGATCGATTATAACTCGATAATAGCACGTCGGCCCTGGGCATTGCTGCATACAGGGTCTTCCATCTTCGGTCTTCGTTTTATCAATGGCCCTATCAAAACACATGGGCGTTTATAAAACGAAGACCCTGGTTATTTTTCGGCCGGGGGTAGGGCTGTTAGGGCCCAGGGGTGAGGGGATGCAGTGATCAAGATCCGCCGGGAAATTTGGTCCGCTTTTGATGCCCAGAACGGACGATAATTCCCGATCGATTATAACTCGATAATAACGTCCGTCCTGGGTTAAAGCATGGCCGAACGTCCTCGGGGTTGTCATTGCTGCATGCAGGGTCTTCCATCTTCGGTCTTCGTTTTATCAATGGCGCTATCATAACACATGGGCGTAAATAAAACGAAGACATTGGCATTTTCCGGCCGGTGTAGCGCTGTGAGGGCCCAGGGGTGAGGGGATGCAGTAATCAAGGTCCGCCGAGAGATTTGGTCCGCTTTTTATGCCCAGAGCGGACGATAATTCTCGATCGAT
>JAVTVY010007131.1:0-37721 GCA_036873755.1 Hanleya hanleyi
TGTTAGGCCTTCATGGCACTCCTCTTAAGACGAGGTCCTCGTAAGTACCCATCCGTGGGCGTGCGGGTGGGTGCGTGTGTGTGTTTTCTGGCAGCTTGTATGCTATGAGAAATATGTCTTGGTACGTTTTCTAGCTTTTAACCATGCCTGGGAGTGGGTCTGCGGGCAAAAAGGCCCGAAACGAAATTGAGAGCTGACACAACGTGCCTTTATAGACTATCCTCTATTGTGGTCATACTGAGCCTATTTGCTTATCCCTGCGTGAAGAGAATCGTGGGTAAATGAAAAATGACGGTCATGAAGGTGGACTGAAACGTTACGTTTTCGTCGTTTTTTTCAAACATTTTTATACATAACAGTGACCAGATGGGATTATTATTTCTATGTGTTAGAATATGTCGTCACTGTGAAAGCCATATTTGATTTAGTTTTATAATCCGGTAGGCCTCAAGATATATTGGGGAATGTTTAGTCCGCTATTCCCAGGGGTAAAAAAACTTATCATTTGCAATATCTTCTTTGTATCTTCGCTCAGACAAGTTATGGATATACACGTAAAGACTTTTAACTCCATATGCGAGATTTATTATTAATTGGATTTTAGAAGGATTGCTAATTAATAGGCCACATGTTGCAATCACGTTTTCAATTTCCTGGGGACCGTTGAATAATTGAATTACCATTATTACGTAGAGTGCTCAATCAATCAATCTGATTTGAATTACATAGATATATTGCTCAAGAATACATTAACCATTCACTAGTAGATAGGAATCTGAAAACATAACGCAATTAGAAAGTGTGTTACACAATAATCGCAAACCGAATATAATTTGATCAGGCTTTTATTTCATTTTCGATATAATTACTTGAACTATTTGCTCAATAATGGACTATTTCAGGAAGTGGTTATTCTTCATCGATATACCATTAGCCTCGATGTCAAGCAAAATGACCGAACGCATTTTGTTAAATGCATTTTGTTGAACAGATAACATCGACATCAAATTGTATGTTACATAGCTCCGACTTAAAAATGGCACTTCGACCATGCTATCTTATCTCCAGGTTTTATTTTACCTTTTCTATTTCCATCCTCTGAATACGCGGAAATTGATGTTCATGTCAGGGATGAATTTAAAGGAAGAAAATACAGCGTTGATTAAGGAAAAGGTTATGTGCCATTGTATGCTATACCCAGCTAAGCGGGGGAGAGACAGAACAGTGAGTAATTCATCTCATTACATCGAATCTCGCAAGACAAGATATCTCGTTCACACTACTGTGGGAATACAATGTTAGTTTACTTTACGACGAATAAAACTGATTAAAATTTCGACATCGTAAACTATCCGAATCTGGAGAGTAATATACCAGAGGGATCTGCATATGGCATATAACTATCTCGACTAGTAGCATTTGCTAGATCCGGAGTTAGACCTAACGATTTTAGTCAACGTCACAAAACATTATTGCAGAATTTGTAAAACAGGGCTATATCATCAAGCGAAGCTTCTCAGATTTGGCGATACATCTTGCATGCTGATAGCAAAATACGAGCGTTGCGTGCAAGATCTATGACGGTACGTGTCTAATTCCGCTTAAACCGGGCCTAGGGGACGTATGAACCCATGAATTAGGTCTTTGGATTATGGGCACGGAAATTCTTTAATGGGCGACGGCTGAATATTGAATTACAATACATATAAGGAAAGTGGGAAGAGGTGCCGACATACTGACAGAGCCATATGACTTCACAGTATAATCTTCCGGTTAACCTATTCTAAAGCAAATACCAAGAATATAACGATTCGTGATATGTGTTGTATCTCAAGTACGCTTGTATTGTACCTGTTCATGTAGCAACTTGGATGATATGACCACACAGCCCCTAGCACCGGCATAAGCGGTATTAGATACAAATCTAGAGAGCTATGATGGAAATGCTCTGACAACTCGTATATTGGTAATTGGTGGGCTGTTTCGCTGTGACAACTCGTACTCTGGGGATTGGCGAACTATATCGTCGTCAGAGGAAGATGACGGCATTTAACACAAAAGACTAATCTGTAAAGCCCGATGTCGACCCAACATCAACTTCCCACAAATGCCAACATATATCAAAGACTAAAAGGTCTGTACAAGACGCTTGTGTTCTTTCACCTTTGGTAACGTTAAGATTATGTTCGTCACTGGTTGACAGCACAACAGATCTGAGTATGTGACATTTTTATTCTTGTGAATAATCAAATTAAATTTTCTTTTCGAAAATTGAAGAAGAATTTCCGAAAAATTTACTCGTACTCCGTAAATATACACGTGTTATGGAATTCATTGGCTGAATGAATTATTCTTCGCAATTGTTCCAAATAGGTTATACGAGGCTTCGTAATGTGGATATTGATCGCCAGCTGGATCTTTGATCAACAATTTACCTTTGATCGTAATCCGCAACATCTTCCTGTGACAAGGAAAATGGCGTCCATATTAATTAGAAAGCTATTACTAAATCGTTCGAGAAAATATTGTATAGCATTAAGGATATAGAATTGAATATACCGAATTTCTTATAGCAGCTGTAATTTTTGCTGATGTTGGTATTGTTCAAATAACAATCATTTGAACGTGAAACTTCGGTTATTCCTCGGTAATAATCAAAACGACGGGTAGGCCTACTTCTGAACGCGATTCATGTACGGCCCATGATATCAGCAACAATTCTGACACTCAGCTCCATGTTTTTGCTCACGAAAGACGATTTCTATCATTTTGATTTGTCCGCTCGCCTTTTTCGTTAAATCACTTCGTTTTCATTAAATCTTTATGAAATTCATTAGCTGGATTTCATTTATATACATATAAATCATAGTCATGTATTAATAACAGGATATAAAACCAGAATCGCTCCATACGATCTTAATAGCTTGAGATCCTATTCTGCTCCTTGGACAGTGAAGAGATAAACGTTGATGGAAATTGCTAATTTGATCAGAACTACGACTCGATCATTTTATATTACAAGAAATCGTTTGCACATTATTCAACTGTACGGTACGTGCCTATTTTTAACTGTCTAGCAATACGAAGACTATGTCTGCGTTAAACCTATCTGGCCTGGGCTTTTTGGGACCCGTTGTGGCCTGGGCGGGTGGAGGGGCGAAATGGACCTCTCCTATTTATTTTTCCTACCCCTTGAGCTAGGAAGCTGAAACTTACCACACTATACCCCTGTGTTAAAAAAAATCTCAGATGGCCGCTTTGATGACGTCACAGTGACGTCATTTTCAAAAACGGCATTTTTGGTAAATTTTTCAGTCACATTTTCCGTTTTTTGTATTTATGCAATTTTTCCGCCAGAACTGCATGATAAATTAGTAAATATTAGTATGATGTGAAATAAGATAGCTTTTGCTCACTTTTCATCGCGGAAAAGCAGAAATTTTGAAGAATTATGACAAAAACATCACTTTCCTGGTAACCCACGTGGCCGCCATCTTGAATTTTCCCATGATCCTTGACTCGAGGGGTTATGCAAATAGGCGCAAAATGACCCCAATATGATAATTGCGGAGTTTCAACTCCCCATTTTTCCTCGTTCTGGAGATAGCGCAGGAATTTAGGTAGGGAGCTTCCACCCCCCCCCCCCCCCCCCGAACCCCCGGCCAGGTAGGGTTAAGAAGTAAGAAGATAACGCATCCCATCAAACCTGTTCTATGGATGATAGGGATGTCACAAAACTTATTATTATCTACGATTGTTCAGGGTAATAATTCGATCACACCATCCGATTTATTTCCGCCTGTCCATTCTAATACGCGACAAAATCAGGCTCCGGTCAATAGTGATTGTTCTGTAAGACAGTAAGATTTATTTTACAGTCGGTCAGTTATACAAGAAAACAATAGCCTGAGACGATTTACCGACATAAACGAAGATGAAAATAGAGCTGTGGTTGTGGAAGGATGCTGTAATACTGCATGGGGTTTCATTTGAAGTAATACCCTGCACGGTTTCATGTGGAAGATTGTGTATTGTGACAGTTTCGACAACTTACACTGTCAGACATCGATCCTTTTCGATCATTTAACCTTATCTGGCCTGGGTGTTTTGAGACCTGTCCTGGACTGGGTGTGTGTGTGAAGGGGGGGGGGGGGTTGATGGGCGAAATGTCCCCCCCTAATTATTTTTCTTACCCCTTGAGCTAGGGAACTGAAACTTGTCCGTCTTCGCTAGTAATCAAGTGGCTTATACTTGTACGTTCAACCTCAGAATCGACCAGAACAAAGTCGTATCGAGTAGTGATTATGTTGCTAATTGTGTCGGTTGGCAGTTTGTTGCTATTACAATGAATAATTGCTTATATTTTTTTACTGATCAAATCACACTGATGCGTTGAAGATCTGCATAAAATAACGTTCTCATTAGTCGTTTATGGTCGTAATTTTAGTAATTCCCAGGTTTGTAGCCAATTTCGCTTCATTAAACGCACCGAGACGGTCCATTTGAATCTACTCTAGAAGCTATTTCTGCGACGTGCTATGTATGAACATGACACGGTTTGCCTCAGTTAATATGAAATTAAATGTTGCCTTTTTACAAGCCATGTGACCTATCAAATTTTACGAAGGGTATTTTTTGTATTATTTTCAAAACCAGGAAGTAGATATTTTGAAAGGGGCATGGAAAGCATTAAATGTGTGGTATTTCTCCAATCTGTACCTCACCGGATCGAGACGGAAGAGCATAATATGGTAACGTGTCGGATATCGCTCATCTATAACGGAGACGGTCAATTCATAAGCTCAGTTCATGTATAAATGTGGGGGTCCCAAACGACAGACAAACATGAACACTCCAAATAGCGACACTAACATAAACGTAAGTGTAAAACAAAATGATGTATATATCCGCCTCATTGAAGCACAATCAACATGAACTTTCTGAATGGCGTAGCCTATCGTGAAAATAGAATTTTGATTTCAATTTTTCTTATAATATTTATATTGCCTTCATAAAGCAAGAGCTCACACTTATGAACGCAGAATTTAAGACAATGGACGAATTGTTACTACCGGCCGTCTTACAAGTGATTCGTCGTTGGTGAAATTCTGCAAATTATCACATAAGCGCATCAGACCTTCTCTTGTTCGCAAATGGCACACTGTTTTAGTAACGTCTGATGGCAGGTGATGTTACAAAGATCTTCTTGTGTGCCATGACAAGGAACCGAAAGCCGATCAGAGTAGCGCCTATACTTATCCAGAATCATATTAAAGAGAAATATTTTTCGTTTATTAATAAGGACTATTTTACCAGGAGATATGTTTTTACAATATATGCTTACAGTAGAACAGTCGAGGAGATGGTTATTTAATCAATATTGATGAAGATTGACAAGCAGCTGCGTGTGGTCTCCAGCACAGGCGATATATTCAATTATTATTTCGGCCTTTGGGGGTTATTAAATACCTTTTCGGTAATCATATACCGTGCACACAAAACAGTAATTTCTTGAAATATTATCTCAGTCACGCAAGAACGACCCGTAACGAGATACCGTGCTATTTTGCCTAATAACCAACCAAATGTAATCAAAACGGCATCAACTGAGCATTATAAATATACATGTACATATCAAACATTTACCAGACTGTGACTGTGATCCACCGTTTCGAGCGAGTTGCTTATTTTTCATGGCCAATAGACCTAAACCCTGTTGACCTGTTATCACCCGTGCAATCATGTGAGGAATTGTAATTCATTTGATTGTCAACGCATAGTACAGGTGCTCGCAACGTGTAAAGTTCTGTGACCAGGACGTCTAGTTGACAATATCATTGCTGTCTTGTTACATGAAGGAGGTGACAGGGTAATGAAATAGCCTTGTGATTCCCGTCTGCCATTTGTCATAGTCGTACATTGTATCACGGGCTAGAAGTAGGATATAACATTATCAGGTTTCAGTCCAATGGCAAGAAAAATATTACTTCAGGCTCATTTTCCCGCACTGTTATATCGCATTGATACTCCTGGGCTAGAGAGTTCTGATAGAGAATGTGTGTATGAGCGCAAACGTAGAATAATGATAATAATCTGGATTTACCGAGGGTACTGAGTGTAGTGAGCAAAGCTCTAAACAAACCTCCAAACGAACACTGTACATAAACAGATATCATACAGCAGTATCTACTTATCTATCACTAGAGTTTTTTCTCGCACAACTTCTATAGTATTTCATTACATGAGGGAGGTGGCAGGGTAACTCAGCAATATCTGTTTGCCTATCTGTTGATGATCTCTTCTTATGTTAAAGTGCGTAATACAACAAAACCCTGATAACGTAGCATCCGCAAAGACTTGGTGTAAGACCTCCCATTGGATAATACATCCAGCAGCATGTCATTTTTCAATTATATTTCGTGAGTGTTATACCGACTCGTTGCCGTTGTATTCCTCTTTCAATCGCGTGATCAAGAATTTTGAATCTAACATCGCTTGTGCAACACGACATTACCTTAATCGCCAATGTACATCACAGGTGCCGCAAGGCGTGAGGTCCTGTAAGTAACCGGACACACCAGATCATGATTACAGGGAAGGAGGGTAATTACAATTGTATTATTATGATCCTTGTCATTTAAGTATTGTGACGGGTGCCAGTCAGATTGGCAGTTGTTTCCCCTTAATTGTAACTCTTTGCCGGCGTTTTCCTCGTGTTCCGGTCACGACGCATTTTGCCCAGGTTTGTGCAGAAATTGTTTATTTTCCATAAATGTATTGTTTGTTATGAAATGAAAACATGCCGACTTGAATGTATATTGCCCCGTGCAACAAATGGCACAAGTTGACGGGTTGACTAGCGGTAGAATTGTTGTGAAGCTCCTTTTTATGTAACTGACTTGACGGAAATTTCCAGAAATAGAAATGTATGTCACCTGACGATTACCATATTTGGCGTTACGTAAGAGCTATAGCGATCACCATAACTGCATGGTATTCTGATCGGAACTGGTAGCAAATAAGCCATACTGGAATGTTTCTAATGTATGGTAAATCAGCAGTACTCTGGAAATGTCCTATTTTGATTATAAATTGTTATTACATCCAATTAGAGGCGTACCGCAGGTTTCTTTATTTAACTTTCTGAGTAAATCTCATATTCTTTTTATGAAGATTAATAGAATATATGGACTGGATATATAGCATTGCATCGAATTAATTGAATGTCATTGAAAACTGATTTGAAGGAAATTAGTTAATACAGGGTTCGTACGCATCACTGATATCCTGGAAAGTTCTATGTACTAATTCATTCTATGGAAAACGCTTGAACATTGTTATCATCACATTGTTATAGGTACTGGTGTACCGTGCCAGGCCTGGTCGCAGTTAACATGGGGTTGTATTCATTTTGGCATGACAGAACAGGTAAAATTGTGTTTTGATCATATAGTCAATCTGATGCATTTTAGTATTCAAACTCTGAACTAAAACATGATTGTAAAGTTTATGTGAACATGTCAGCAAAGTTAATTGATTCAGCTATATTGATGGAATAATGCGTACTGTAATTCATTAATCCAGTTGGAATAAATTGTTATATAATCGCTGATCCATTAGTATTAATGAAGTGAATAATTATAGCTGTGCCATTCCAGTGATATAATCAATCCAGTTGGCAGATGTAATTGTTGATTGAAATTGTTTTAGTGAATGAGATAATTAGATAATTGATTGATATTACATGTACAAACATTGCCACATTGTCTCAGCCAATCCTGCATCCAGGAAATATTCATTGTTGATGTGCCAAATTATTTTAATAGTATTTCATGGAATATTTCAGTTATTATAACCACAGGTTATATACCACCGAGTTAAGGTTACAGGGTTTAAGTGTCTTAGGCAGTGGTATACATGGCATTTCTGTTCGATGGGAAGCATCGGGGTGACACAATGTTGTGAAAGTGTACTACTTCCTTCATTAATGTTGCATTTACTATTATATACCAACAGCGCATTAATATATCGCTTACTTATCAGTTAGCACTATAGCAGAGTAAGTAATTAACCTCTTTATGTGCATAATAGCTCAGGTGAGCTTCTGGTAGTGTGGCATGGATATATTGGGTATATACATAGGGGTTTCACCATGGTAACATAGGGTTTGATCGTTGATAACCTATTGGGGTTTGGTCATGTTCAGCCATGGTAGATTAGGTCATTTTATATAAAGATCTGTGAAATTAGCCATATGTGAGTTACAACTGTATATTTGACATACATCTGTTTGGTTAATTGCAGGTTGTGCACTCCTGTTCTTCTAAGCACTACCCTGGTCACTGTATTCGCCGTATTGACTCTGTTTCACTGTTCACTTTATAGTTCTGAATGAGTCACTGGAACACTATAGCTATTAGAAGTTCTCCGCTGTATTAACTCTGTCGCTGTAAAGGAACTATCAGTCTGGTGTTACAGTACAGTTGGATATGTGTGTGATTTGGTATCCGAGAATAAAAGAGTGACTATATTCAGATTACAATCTTGACTTTCAAATTGTCTACAGTATTAAAGGGTCGAATCCCGAGCCGGTACAGTATCATGGAATTTCATGTGCGTCATGGCATAGAAGGGGGATAAGACGTCATCATGTTTCAGGTGTGTTGTATCATCGCATTACCCGACCTTTGAAATCCCAGCCGAGAACGACAAATGATTTGCCGCACGTTGTGATGTACGTGAGACATTTCTAACTTAAGAACCGCTCGATGCACAGCAGTAATTCCTTTGATTGGACAAAAGCCAAAAGCCACTGGAAAGCCGCGAATACTTTTGCATACACAAGGCCTATAATTTCCTGAACGCCAAACCGGTAGATAAACCAACAATATTGATGAATGCACGTTACAAGTAGACGGTACAAGTTTAAACATCTTGCATACCCATAAGCTTATGGTCCACATCAGGTAGAGATTTTCAATTTGTTAGATTTGATGCAGCTGATGAATTATGCATTCTTGACAGTGCTTTTTAAAGATGCTTAGAGCAGAAAAATGATAAGCTTTTGCTGTAAGGTTCAATTCGTGGAAATGGCATCTGTAACATTTTCCCTTGCCCGAGTGTTATTCGAGGAAATCGGGTAATGGCCATTTAGGGATCTGTCTTTAATGCCGATTTTTTAATATTTCAACGATAGTTTATGAGCTTTTTAGTTTGAAGAGCTCATCCGTTGTTGGGTATTTTTTATTTCTCTCCAAGGATGAGTTTGGCATCTACAGCTTAATTCGGTCAGGGTTATATCCCCTTGTTCCACTGAAGGCTCACTGGTGCATGGAACTTCCGGTATTTACATGTACCCGCGGCCAACTAGTTTAAGTAGTTTAGTATTCAATTATTCTGGAATACCAATTATGTCATATGTAGAGATGGTAGAAATATTCCCCTTAATAAAATAGATTTTCAGACAATAATCTGGAATCCTTTCTCAAGCAAAAAGTTGTAATAATGGCAGGGGGTTGGTAAAATGAATCCCAGGTCCTTACGATGAAGCAAGGCGGAAGATAATATTATTTCCGGATAGGTCTACTGCGGTCTATATACTAGGAAGTTCGTCATGTTGCCTGTCATATTTTCCTGTCACCTGTTATGATAGCATGATAGTGCTAGCTTCAAACACATTAAAGAAATTATTTTTTTTATTTTTGGCCGGAGGAAGCCGACCTTTCTGTGTCGTCAACAGAAATGTAATCTTGTCTACATGTCCCAATATAGCTAACCCAAAATATTTACTGTATAAAGTTTTATCGCTGTGTTATGTGCCTTGAATTTTGGGTTAAAAGAGTTAGCTAGCGAAGACCACAACCTCACTTTCTCGTCCTAATCTGATCAACATCTCAACGGTTTCCTCTCATATTCAACACGTGCAGCAGATTAGTATGACGTGAGTTAAATTATTACGCGATCCTATCAAAGTTGATTCTATTGCAATTTCCTTCCGTTTCCGCACTGAAATTTAAGATTATAGATACAGCTTCGAACGGATAAACCAAAAGTGGTTTTTAACGAAGGAAGGATATATTCATCGAGAAGAATTGACACGCATCCAACCTCTCGCCTACATCGGAATTGATTATGAAACTCTTCGCAAATAGTTACTATTCCTCCGTATGCTCTGTTGTTTTAAACTATTCAATCTTAAGTTCCACCCAAGAAAACTCAAGAGTTCAAATTCTTTACCCACAAAATACTCTAAAAGTTTCACGTCATTAACCGGCGCATAGGATAATGTCATTAATATATACAAGTAATATGAAAAACGTAAACCCAAATTGTATGAGATTACCTATTTTAAAGAAAGTTCCAATGATTCGAAGTAAAATGTCGTTTCCCGCATGTAGATATTCCAAAAGTGTTACAGAAAAATTGGAGTCATTGAAATCTGGATATGATAGTCAGGGATCTTATGCAAGTGAGAATTGGTGAACTCGAGATAATGGGCAAATTTTGTGCCGGAATATAGTGATATTGGAAATTTATGATATTGTTCGTTTTTAGCAAAATTCACTTGATTTTTAGGAATACGGTTACCATAGCAACAGGTTACTAAGGGCTTTAATATACTGTAATAAAGGTATGTGATTCACCTTCATTATAAATTTACTCCAGCTATGTACTATGCTGCAATAAAACTCCTGGCTCTCCGGTGTTATGGAAAACATATTTCTGAAATTATTGGTAGCAAAAGTGATGTCCAATAACCTGGAAGCACAATATTAATGGAAGGCAAAAAATCAGAATCCAAGGTATTTTAGAACAGAAAATATGCCATTATTTGCCATTATCTATATTTAACATCGTGATTTTATCATCTTTTATCTCAGCAACCACTAGAAATATTTTCATGACATAAATTTTCCAGAAAAAAATAACATTATTTCTCTCCCCAGAAATTTTTATTTTCAATTTTGTTCCCTCTTAACGGATAGCCACAGGTTATATGAAATCTGGCTTTATTCTATGCCAATTTATCTAGATAAGACGAGGTAATATCCGGTGCGAAAACTGCAACTGGGGTGGGAGATCGTCAATAAGCTGTGTCCTACAGAAACTATTTCCCCGTGCGTCCAAAGAGACGGCGGAAGCATTACTTACTTGGATTGCACATGGTGAACGAACTACCGAACTATTTTTTTGCTACGACTGTAATCCCAATACCAGTTTCTTTGAAGCTCGAAATCGGATTGATTTCTATGCTTTAAACGTAACACCCAGATTAAGGACACGGATATTAAGTGTTTGAATCGGAAATTGACCGTCTTCAGCTTGGGAGAAGTTAATGCATTGCGCATTTCTATCTCAGGTAATTGATGTCGATGTGGAATATCATTTCTAACCAATGTACTGTTTTTTCTTGTTACGAAAAACTAATTTGTTCAAACTAATTTCTCTGCTTTCCCCTTCGGGTATAGCAGTTTGATATCATAGGAGAGAAAAAGTATTTCGCTAAGTCTCATGAAGTAGCCATTGACAGCAGAATATTTATAGGTGTAATTTTACTGGTAATAAGCGTCATTAAATCGAGTCAAAAACTCCTCAGTGCTGTTGCCCTCCATATCCAGGAAGTACATCTGCAGTGTGTGAAAGCAACGAAAAGAAAAGCTTGACAGTCTTCCCGTTTCATACTTCAGTTGTGCGTGTACGGAGGGTGAAAGGTCACCTACCTTCTTCAGTATCATAACGTATCCCTGTTGTAATTGTACATGTACCAAAGGCTGTCAGCTGTATTATTGTGTTGGATGGCCCTGTGGGTAGTAAAATAATTGTGGGAGTAATATTACGATGCCATTTTCAAAAATCTGATGTAACTGTACGTGGACAGTTAAAATATCAGATGACAGAGAACACCTGCCGCACAGACTTGTGATTTCTCGATTCTTTATACCACTATCCCTCGTTAAGACCACATTACTGTATTGATAATATCGGTACTCAATAACAATGGTCTCCGATATTACTGTGAGAAGCATTGTGAGTTATTCAATACTCCTCCTATTATAGGAAGGGATATCACTTTTGGGGAGTTACTATTACTTGACTCTCTAATAATTAATGTTTATTCGAAATTCGATATACCAACTGTGTATAGGTATCTCATTGAGTACAAATAACGCAACACTTTTGGCACTAATACACCTAAACATGAAACAAATGTAACCACTTCAAAGTCCGTTTCTTCTCGTTCACCTAGCGTTATATAGACGATAGTCCAGAACGAACTCCGATATAGCTGTGTCAGAGATGTTGTTTCTTACCGTCGTGTTTGTCGACTGTGTGCAATAATTATAACAAAATTTGAGAAATTTAGAACGGATGCTTTTGGTGGAATACCTTTATGAAGTCAAGCTTGGTATATACCTTTAAAAACTTGGAAAGAGATTACTCTCTCGTCGACTGTGCATTCAAGTGAGACGATTACGTGTGTGACATAGATAATGACCCATTTATAAATAGCAATATTCCGCCTGATAGCGTGACGAGTTCAATCACCTTCATAGAATATGTCTTTTTAATAGAAACCAAACCGCCTCCATTCCAACTTTCTTAGATTCGGTCATAAATATCGCACATTGACTACAAAATACTATCGAATCGTACAAAACCCATGAATATCCGACTGCATATATCATCAGGGCAACTCTCTTGGAACATTTCTAGAATGGTATTCAGATTGTAACACAAGTCTTTTCCACGACACAATGTTTATGATCGTGATAGGCGGATAGTTCGGATGTTGCATGATATAAATCACAGTATTCGTTTGTCCTCTTACACAATTTAGGAAGTAGATATACTAATGGAACCAGAAAGTACTGTTATATTACACTGTCACTGAAATACTCTCCAAATGAAGAAATATGTGGAAAATGAGAATGAGCCATCATATGTGAATGTCTTGTGCAAACATACTCAAAACCGTCAAATTAGTTATTGCTATATACGGAGTTAATTTACAACATTATGTGAATACTATCCGGGTAAAGTAGAATTTAAAATCTATTCAAAATTTAGGCTTAGGCCGTTCATTTTAAGAAGACATTTGGAAAGCTTGCATATTAATCAGAGAGAGAAAATAAAATGTAACATCGCGTTCAGCATATCAATCATACAACGACGATGATGGAAGTGACGGGACCTACTGGAAGAGGTAAAACTAATTAGATAAATTGCCACGAAAACTTCAAACATTTTTAGAGCCTAGTCTGCTGAGAATTATTTACCAGAACGGTAGATGTCAACCCATAATCTAGGATATGATTCTAGCACTGCCCGGATGGCTTACAGATTTCGTAAAAGGTATACCCGTGAATTAAGAAGATGACGGATACTTCTATCCCAAAGTGATAGTGCCCTCCTCCTGCTATTTCTTGCAACATAATTTTTAACATGTAATTAGTAATTGTGTATAACCTGCCAAGAATATAGCAGGGTATCATTTATTTTATTGAATCCTGTGTTGTGTTGTTTTATGATCTATCAGAACTGATTTGTTTTCGGGGGTTTTTTCGTTTTTTTTTTATCGAGAAAACGCATTTTTTATGTAGGCAAACAGGCTTACGCTGTAGAGCCTGACCGTTTGCTGGCATCTAGCAGAGTTGGCGACTTTTCACATCAATGTCATGCTAAGCGTTTGTTGGATTATTTGTAAAGCTGCCAGGGTCACTGGAATGAGTGGGTATCTGATCGCCTCGAACGGGATTGCTTCGTTTTTCGTTGTAATACAAGAAACGAGAAATCATGGGCAATGTAATTTAGGAATACGAGGAGAATGAGCTGATGCCGCGAGGTGAATCGACTGATCGAATATACTTACCATCCTATATGGTCTGGAACACATCGCTGTTTGTGATGTGTTTCGTAACAAGTCTGTTTTACTCAAAGGCGGATTTGTGGGAACAGCTCGACTATATACACGAATTATTAGCATTATCCACATATTCCTACGAAGTAGGCTACAGATCGCAAATTGTCCGGTAATGAGTCAGTGAGTCCATACGAATCCTTTCGTCGGCAAAATAAGGAGAACCATTGACATTAGAACCTTTATTTTTGGCATGAACGTGCATTAGGGCATTGTTACCAGCAAGTTCTGAGCTGACCGAATTCTGATGAAAATTTGATTTATAATTATTTTTTTTATTATTTATTGATAGCTCAGCGAGTGCACTGTCATGCCCATTGGGAACCCTTGGCTGTATGTTTCACTGTATATATAACACAGTACAAAACGTGATGGGATAATGAAATAGGAAATGCTAATTTTCCATCATTTGTTAGTGCATTTATCTACACTGCTATTACCAGGCAACTTGCCATTCTTAATACACACAATTCAGTATATTGTTATAGATATATGTAAACTGTGGCCTTTAACGTGTATCCTATTTCACATCCAAACATTTCATCACAGACCAAATCATACAGGCTTCAAATTTAGGTCAAATTGCCACTGATGATGAAATATCCTACATCAACCAATTAAGTCAGCCTGAAGCAATAACCCAGCAGAACATAGAAAGATCTGGTATCATCCTTCAGATTAGCCTGTGAGCAACAATGATAAAATTTACTGAGGGTGAAACAAAGCTGTCCTGCAAGCCACCCAAGGAATTTATCAGCTTGTGTTGGGACATTTTGTTGGTATCATGGAAGTTGTTTAGTAGTTTACTCATTCAAATCTCCATACCATATTTTCTGTTATTCAACAGACAAATTTCTTTACTGGTTTTAATTGTTTAAGTTTTACTGGGTTTCAACTGCTACAGATAGTAACATAGTACTGATACTGTAGAAATGGGTAGTGTGAATTTAATTATTCCATGTTTAGTACAATTTGTTCACATGAATGGTGGAATGTCTGGACTCTCAAATGAAAGTGTGTTATACATGTATAGCTCAAGCATGTTAGGTTTGAGGAACAAACATAGTTGCAATTAAGATATAACCAAAGAAATTTCATGACAATTATTGAATCTAAGTAGGCCCCTACCTAACAAAATTAGCTTAATAAAAAAGGCCTTCCTGACGTAAATTGTTTTCTTTTGAGAGAGAATGGTATTTTCTGGGTTAAGAATTTCCTGTATAAAGATAGGTTGTTCAAGGAGGCTTTGTTTTGCCGCTGTTGTGTGCATTAAGGGTATGGAAACATGATATATGCACCCAGAGCCCTGATCTACAGCTGTATAAAAATCAACATCTGGCATTGACGACATGTTTAAAGGGTCTTAATTTATTTTCTTTGGGTAGAATTTAACTACTTTTCTTTTCTTTGGGTAGAAAGAACTCTTACGTATCTTGTACCAGTCTTTAATCTATCCATATCTACAATATTGTAACCTGATATGGGGAAATACGTATCACAGTCACCTGTTGCCGTTAATTAGACTGCAAAAAAGAGCAATAAGAGTCATTTCTTTAAGCAACAAATATGATCATACAGCTCCTTTGTTTGCAAAACTGAAACTGCTGACCCTAAACGACATTAATTCTGACCTTAATCTACGCCTTGCCCACAAATTTCTCTACCACCCTTTCCTTTTACCGTTTGAATTCCGATCCTACTTCACGAGATTGAATGAAATACACCAATACCACACTCGTGGCCATGATCTTGACCTATATAGACCCTTTTATCGTACTGACCTTAGTCTGTACACTCCTAAAATAAAGGGGCCAAACGAGTGGAACAAATTACCCTCGGAACTGAAACAATGCAAATCTATTTCTCTTTTTAAATCTAAGATAAAAACATATTTATTGCAAAATACCGCTAATTAATATATTTTATTTGCAAAGCTGAGCAATTGCATCATACCTGTTGATTATTCACCCGAAATATAAACTTTGTTCTTTTTTTTTATTCCATACCTCCACTATCATGTTAGACATTCTTTAATATAATCTGCCTTTTCTTTTATTATATCTTGATTTTGTAATTAATCCGGGATAATTCAAACCCTTCGGGGTTTATCTCCCGCCAATCTATATGTTCTCTAATCTGTATATACTACTGTACTTGTATTCCCTTTCTGTATATGACTGTTTAACTTGATTTCTTTTGATTGGTGAATAAACAAACAAACAAACAATAGATAAAGTAACTTTGATTGTACTTCTTGAATATTGACTATATATCACACTGGAATATAATTTAAACAAACACATTACATGTGTAATTATGTCTAAATTTTTCTTGTCATTTCAAATTTTGATTCCTTGATTAAGGGATACAGAATCACTGCCACGGAGTGTGTTAGTGTGTCACAGAATCACTGCCACAGAGTGTGTTGGTGTGTCACACTCACAGATTCACATCAGCACAGTAACTGGTAAACTATTCATTCAATCCCATCACTTTTAATCTTCAACAAAATATTCAATACTGTTTTAATCGAAAATTTCTGATGATTTTTGATGAAAATCTCTGGTGATTCTGACTTGGGCTGCATGTGCCCATCTTAATATAGGCAGGATTTCAACTTGGGGCTGGGGGGGGGGGGGGATTGCCAAGAGCTCAGTGCCTGTCCTAATGCCTACCTTACTTCGTAGGTCCTGTGACGCATAGTCACACTGCCATGTGTAAATTGACCTTGCGTTTAATAAACTAATATTCGTAAGTACATACGGATTATATTGATTGAAAAGAACAACAACGAGCGCCCATCTTCCCGAGAGAATGCATGACCTTTCCGAAGCTCCAGTCCAAGCTTATCAAAAATTGCTTCACGAAGTTATAACAATTAGCGCCATCTCGCATGTGAACCATTTGAAGAGTGACGTGGGTTACAATTATCCCCTTCTCCCTGTCCGGCTCGAGGAAACAATCAGAAAAGCCACAACAGACTTACGTCGTTAATTTCAACAATATTTTGAGCTGGGTGGCCGTACGCGAGCCAGCTCAAATTGACTCCGAAACTGGAAGGTGCCTATGTGTGCGGCGACAATTATATAACAGAAAAGTGCTGTTTTCGTCATTTTTCTTCAAATTTCCTGCTTTACTGAGAGGAAATGTGGAAAAAGGCTATTTTATTTCACATCAGACTATCATTTACTAATTTATCATACAAATTTTGCGAGGAAAACACGTATATTAAAAATTAAAAACATCTGACCCCAAAATCGTCCAAAAATGACTTGCTTGAAAATAACATCACTGTGACTTAATCGTGGGGCCATCTTGTTACATTTTCTAGTAGAGTTTGACCCAAGAGTAGAGTGTGGTAAGATTCACCCCCCTAGTTCAAGGGATAAGAAAAATATTTAGGGGAATCGAAATGGCCTCGCGAAGCCTGGACAGGTTCCAAATCGCCTTGGCCAAATAGGGTTAATCTCAAATGTTGCCAAATAGAGTGAGCTTTGTGTAAATCAATTGTCAATTTTGGGGAAGTTGTCGAGTGCCCAAGTGCAGACAATAACCCCATAACATAAGTCACGTACATACGGGTATTCGAATGCTGTGGCACAGGGACAGTAAAGGATTGGTAAAGCAAATATTGATTCTGAGGGAAAGCGAGATATCAACTAGTTGGAGTCAGAGCAGAATCTTTGTAATGTAAATGTATGTCTGGACTTACAAAATATGCTTCCGATTCCCCACGCGTACAAACACAAGCCCATTTCTCGGCTGACAGACATGGGAGCCTTATTCAGTAATACGATATCCAGGTTTAGAAATTCATAATCAACAGGATTCCACAGAGGCAGTAGTTCTCGCCTTTATTTTCGCCAAATATTAGTCTTGCGCTGAATACAAATTAGCCGAATGTTTTGTTGTTTTATCCTGTCCATCTCACCAGGCTATCCTGAAGGGATTTTCTCTGTTTATATACAAGATAAACCAACTTTTATAATTATTAATGTTTCCCGCACGTATACTTATAGAGACTGACTATTTTTCTGAGGAAAATTACATTTGACAAATCGATATTCGTATTAAAGATACGCCTTTCATATGTAATTTTCTTTATAAGAAACGATGATAGCTTGAAGGACGTTACTATACAACATTGTCAGGAGAGAGCGTTCGTCAATATAATAATCATGATCTCTATAATGTTGCACAATTATATCGAACCTCCTCTTAAGTGTACATGCCTAAGTATGTGAGGACGACTCCACACACCTAAAAGTGGTAGCACTAGGCCATGCTCCAAGTCCCAGGAATGGACCTTTCGCTACAAAGGTGTGAGGCAACCTGATTTTATCCCAAAAGTACTCCATGGCTATTCCCTCTTCGCATGCAAAAAGTTCCCATGTATTTTTCTTGCACACTTATCAGGAAATAAAACAGAAAGGTCCATTCATTTAACATTGAAAAGGAGAGATAGTTCCAGTTATAACGTCAAACTTATTCCTAAGTCTGGATGTCATTACAAAACGTACCATATTTTGAATGATACCTCCTAAATGGCAACTTGGCATGGGGAGACAGGAGTAAGACACTCTGCTGTCGGGAAAAATCGTAAAAGTAAAATTTGTTAATAAATAATACATCAAATCCTGAATATTAGCATGTTTATGGTGAAGTTCTCGCCCCCTCCCCACCCCTCCCGACCGTTTTAAAGTTAAAGGAATGGACATCATCTTTTTTTTTTCGAATTTCCTAATTTATATGCAATTGAAAATTGCATATGAAGAGAAAATACTCATGGAGTACTTTTGGGATAAAATGAATTTGGCTTCAACAATTTGCAACGAGCCTCAATAGAGACATAATTCAGGACTTGGCCTATGGTTTATACAACAGAACAACAGTTTTCGCAAAATTGCATATACCTGTAGTGCATAAAGGCATATAGACACGATCCCTGTTTTCGACTGTCAGACATGGCTAATCATGAAAATGTTACTCAGTTATACAATAGCCATGTTTTAGGAATTCACAGCAGGATTTCCCAAAGGCAATATTTCTCGTCTACAATTCCGTCAATATTAGCCCTGTGCTGAACACAAATGATCAGAATGATATCATTTTATCAATTTTTCTTTCGTCGTGAGAGGATTGCCCCTGATTATATATCAGACCAGCTAATAAGTGTAATGTTCCTCACACGTTTGCGGTTCCGCATACCTGAGAGCAATTTCTCTATAACGATCGTTTCTCTTGTACGGCATTGTATAGACGTGCGGATATGATGAAATTGTATGATGCTATCAACAGTTGCACGCTGACTGCCGCCTAGGGCTTCCTCTCTGAATCCGCCAGACAATGAAAGCATTTTAACGACCAAGCGAAATCACTGAGGAGAAGCAATACTCGATATTATCTTAATTTCGTCGATGTTCTAAATATTTTCGTGTAATTCGACAAAGTGACGGAATCTGGTTAAATATCGAACTCTCAAGATAATTCCCCCAAAATCCAGATTAACAATCAATGTTAGATTTTTCACGATTGGTGGTCTGTAATATAAAGAATAGATGCAGATTAAATATTTCAGTCAGTCTGTACCTTTCCTCTGAAGCACAACGAAACTTCATCATGATAAAATACACTGTCAGAAGAATTAGACGTTAGACATTCTTGGGTATAGACCGTGACGGACCCAAAGAGTTTGAGTCAAATTGCATTTTGAGTCATTTTGACCTGACTAATTTGATACGTCACGTCGATACCCAAAAAAATCTGACAGTGTAGTTGTTACACAGTTAGAAAGCTTTTACTGTCTGGAGGTAGAATAAACATGTGTTCCTCCCTATCAAAATGCACCAGAACTTAACATTTCACTATAATTTAGATTTCAATATTTCGAGGAATTATATTTTTAACTTGAAAAAATCGCTTCATGTTCTTGCATTAGTGAAAAATAAAGTTGTCAAAAGTTGAAAATGTGCTGTAAAAATGTACCAGATGCGCCATTTTACATCTAGAATTTCACCAATTTTCTAGGTATTGTATTCCGAGTTTCACCTTGACGGTAATCGACAACTCCCCCGCTAACCGCTTTGGAGGCCGGCCTGTACTCGAGCTATTTGTAAGAGCAGTCGCGGTTCAGAAAACCAACACGGACAACAAAATATTTCCACGCTTTGATAAAATTATCATTCGCGTCTTGTGATCTGGGTGAACTTGTCGTTTCGAACTTGTCACCGGTAAAGATTTTCGTTCTCCGTTATTACCGCTACGCGTCTCTAAATATTTTAAAACTATACACACACCAGGTCTATTTCTACGCACACGCTTCGAATTGCTCTTGGTTTATCAGAGGGCTACTTGTCTTCAAACGGCAGTTGCAATTTTATAAATAGACACGAGCCTTCACTAGCCTCGTATCAATTCGAATTCAAAGAGTGGGTTATTGATTGGGTAATACAATGTACATTTATCATTTAGTTTACGGGCCGTTTCTGATTTTCACTAAATTTAGATTTCAAAATTTCAGGAATATATGTTTAACTTTGAAAAATCGCGTCATGTCTTTGCATTCGTAAAAAATATAGTTGTCAAAAGTCGTAAATATGCTGTAAAATGTACAAGATGCGCCATTTGACATCAACATTTTCAACACCTATCTGGGAGCCTAGCAGAGCTTCGCATTCCGAGTTTCACCTTGACGGTAATCGACAAACACCCCTTCCACCTATTTCGAGGCTGGCCTGAACTCGACCTGTTTCTAAGACCAGTCGCGTTTCAGGGTCACTGGAATGAGCGGGTATCTGATCCTCGAACAGGATTGCTTTGTTTTTCGTTGTAATACAAGAAACGAGATGGTATGTTGTGTGTAAAGCGTCGAAATAGAAATAATTTCCTTTTGTATTGGGCAATGTAATTTAGGAACACGAGGAGAATGAGCTGATGCCTCGAAGTGAATCGACGGATCGATTATACTTATCATCCTATATGGTCTAGAACACTTGAACTAAATTTGTTTTATTCAGGCAGTGACACAATATTGTCTACTCTCTCGATATTGGTGCCGCTGTTTGTGATGTGTTTCGTAAAAAGTCTTTTTTATCCAAAGGTGGATTTGCGGAAACAACTCGACTATATACACGTATTGTTAGGATTATCCACATATGTAAATTGACCTTGTGTTTAACCCTACCTGACCTTGAAGGCGGGGGGGGGGGGCGGCAAAATGTCCCGACTACCAAACTTTCTGCGCTATCTCCGCAACGACAAAAAATGGAAAGCTGAAACTCCGTGACTTTATAGTTTATCATATTGGGGTCATTTTGAATCTATTTGCATGACCTCCGAGCAGATGATCATGGTTGAATTTAATATGGCGACCACGTGGGGTACCAGAAAAGTGACTTTTTCGTCATATTTCTTCAAAATTCCCGCTTTCCCGCCACGAGAAATGGAACTAAACTATTTTATTTCACATCACATTAATATTAACTAATTTATCATGCAGTTTTTGCGGAGAAATTGCATAAATAAAAAAATCGGAAAATCTGACCGAAAAATCGACCAAAAAATGCCGTTTTTGAAAATGACGTCACTGTGACGTCATCGAAGCGACCATCTTGGATTTTTTAAAATTTAATTTCCTGGTAGAGCTTGACCCAAGGGTATGGTGTGGTAAGTTTCACCTCCCTAGATCAAGGGATAAGAAAAATAATTAGGGGTGGGGGCATTGCTCCCCCCCCCCAGGCCAGCATACGTCCCAAAAAGCCCAAGCCAGATAGCGTTAATAAACTAATATTCGTAAGTACAAACGGATTCTATTGAATGAAATCGACAACAACGAGCGCCCATCTTCCCGAGAGAACGCATCTTTTCTCGGAAGCTCCAGTCCAAGCTTGTCAGATTTGCTTCACCAAGTTATAACAATTAGCGCTACCTCGCCTGTGAACCATTTGACGAGTGGCGTGGGTTACAAGTTATCCCCTCCTCCCTGTCCGGCTCGAGGAAACAATGAGAAAAGACTTATGTCGTTAATTTTTTAAGCTAGGAGGCCGTACACGAGCCAGATCAAATTGACTCCGAAACGGGAAGGTGCATATTTGAGCGGCAACATTTGACTTATTTATAAATTGAGAGCTGACACTCCGTGACTTTGTAGCTTATCAGATTGGGGTCATTTTGAGCCTATTTGCATAGGATCAGAAAAGTGCTGTTTTCATCATTTTTCTTCAAATTTGCTGCTTTACTGAGAGGAAATGTGGAAAATCGGCTATTTTATTTCACATCAGATTATTATTTACTAATTTACCATGCAAAATTAAAAATTCGAAAAATCTTACCACAAAAAATCGTCCACAAATTGAAAATAGCATCACTGTGTCGTAATCGTGGGGGCCCTCTTGTTACAGTTTCTAGTAGAGCTTGACCCAAGGATATAGTGTGGTAAGTTTCATCTCCCTAGTTCGAGAGATAAGAAAAATATTTAAGGGGAACCGAAATGGCCCCGCGAAGCCTGGACAGGTTCTAAATCGTCCAGGCCAAATAGGGTTAATCTCAAATGTTGCCAAATAGAGTGAGCTTTGTGTAAATCACTTGTCAAGTTTGGTGAAGTTGTCGAGTGCCCAAGTGCAGACAATAGCCCCATAACTTAAGTCACGTAAATACGGGTATTCGAATACTGTGACACAGGGACAGTAAAGGATTTGTAAAGCAAATATTGATTTTGACGGAAAGCGAGATACCAACTAGTCAGAGTAGAATCTTTGTAATGTAAATGTATGTCTGGGCTTCATAGCAAAATATGCTTCGCGGTTCCGCATACCTGAGAGCAATTTCTCTATAACGATCGTTTCTCTTGTACGGCATTGTATAGACGTGCGGATATGATGAAATTGTATGATGCTATCAACAGTTGCACGCTGACTGCCGCCTAGGGCTTCCTCTCTGAATCCGCCAGACAATGAAAGCATTTTAACGACCAAGCGAAATCACTGAGGAGAAGCAATACTCGATATTATCTGAATTTCGTCGATGTTCTAAATATTTTCGTGTAATTCGACAAAGTGACGGAATCTGGTTAAATAGCGAACTCTCAAGATAATTTCCCCCAAACCCAGACTAACAATCAATGTTAGATTTTTCACGATTGGTGGTCCGTAATATAAAGAATAGATGCAGATTAAATGTTTCAGTCAGTCTGTACCTTTTCACTGAAGCACAACGAAACTTCATCATGTTAAATTACACAGTGAGAAGAATTGGGTCAAACTGACTTGACATGTTTGGGTATAGACGTGACGAACCCAAAGAGTTTGAGGCCAAATTACATTTTTGAGTCATTTTGACCCAACAATTTTGGGTACGTCACGTCTATACCCAAAAATTCTGAGAGTGTAGCTGTTGCACAGTTAAAAAGGCATTCAGTGTCTTGAGGTACAATAAACGTGTGTAAATGAACCTCTCTGTCAAAAAGCACCAGAACGTAACATTTCATTAAAGTTTAGATTTCAATACTTCAAGGAATTATATGTTTAACTTGAAAAAATCGCTTCATGTCTTGCATTAGTGGAAAATAAAGTTGTCTAAAGTCGAAAATATGCTGTGAAAATTTGCCAGATGCGCCATTTGACATCTAGAATTTCAGCAATTTTCTAGGTGGGCGCCCTAGAAGGGCTCCGCATTCCGAGTTTCACCTTAACGGTAATCGACAACCCACCCACCCAACAGCTAACCTATTTCGAGGCCGGCCTGAACTCGAGCTGTTTGTAAGACCAGTCGCGGTTCAGGAAACCACCACGGAAAACAAAATATTCCCACGCTTTGATAAAATTACCATTCACATCTTGTGATCCGGGTGAACTTGTCGTTTCAAACCAGTCACCTGTAAACATTTTCGTCCTCCGTTATTATCGCTACGCGTCTCTAAATATTTTAAAACTATACAGGTTCCCATCTTCACACACCAGGTCTATTTCTACGCACACGCTTCGAACTGCCTTTGGTTTATCAGAGGACAAGTCTTCAAACGGCAGTTGTAATTTTATAAATAGACACGAGACTTCACTAACCTCGTATCAATTTCAATTCGAGTTCAAGGAATGGGTTACTGATTGGGTTATACAATGTACATTTATCATTTGGATTCTTTGAACCTGTAGTTTACGGGCCGTTTCCCATACCGATTTTCACTGAATTTAGATTTCAAAACTTCCAGGAATATATGTTTAACTTTGAAAAATCGCTTCATGTCTTTGCATTCGTCAAAAATATAGTTGTAAGTATGCTGTAAAAATGTACCAGATGCGCCATTTGACATCAAGATTTTCGACACATTTCTGGGGGAAACGCATACGTTTCGTGCTGCTATCAGTGCTTCGTATTCCGAGTTTCACCTTGACGTTAATCGATAACCACCTATTTCGAGGCTGGCCTGAACTCGAGCAGTTTCTAAGACCAGTCGCGTTTCAGAAAACCAACACGGACAACAGTATATCCCCACGCTTTGATAAAATTACCATTCGCATCTTGTGATCTGGTGAACTTGTCGGAAATATAGGCTTTTCATGTGCTAATAAACAAGTGTCGTGCAAAGACTTATTGAATACGCCGTTTGTTCTACTCCCTCGATATATTCATCTATAATATGATAAATCTTCTATGGATCAATACGGGTAAATGGAAGTAAACAGCGTGTTATAATGAAATGTCTCTGAGGTGCGGAGTTCAGATCAGGTATAGTGTGATACAGGTCAGCGATGGCGCTTCGATTCTCTAAGCCAAACAAAGTTAGCAAATAGCAACGTCTGATCTGTCCATTGTCGACAGTTCTTTCGAATAAGTAAATATTGCAACATAATGACGCCTTTTCAAAACATTTGTTGTGCGAAAGAATCAATAATGTCTTCCACACAAATGGAATTTTCCCGAGTGCTTCATATAATAATACAAGGGCTGGGTACATGAATCGGTATTCCAAAGTAGTTCAATTCATCGAACCTTCCTGGTATATTTGCTCGATCGAATTGCAAGCTGTTTTGATGTACTCTGTTTGCTTCATATTGATGCATGTATCGGTATGACACAACCAATCGGCTTATTGTAAGTTTTTATTTCATGTTCAATAGATATCGCTACAAGCGCTGTGCTTTAAAAGAAATAACAACCAGTTTATTGAGGATGAATATTTATCATGTCACTAATCGCGATAATATATTTAGGGGAATACGTAGATGGGACGACGTCATCAAACAGAGTTGGGTATGCTGGTTCTGATTAGGTGGTAGATAAACTTAAAACCGGGGATTCTGAAGAAAATATATCAAGGAGAGTTCGGGCGTATTCGACGAAAACAAGGTCAACAACAATATACAGTACACTGGCACTGTATTTTCAAGCAATCTGAGATTTTATGAATAGTTTCAACATGCAAATCTATGTTTTTATACACATACATGTACATATGTATAATGGACGACGGCTGAATTATGAATGACGGACCAGACGCTTGTAATTTCTATTTGCGCATATGGTTATTGAACTTGTGAATAAATTGATTTCACCTGAATTGAATTGAACCCCTCCAGCATGTTGATATGGACAGCAACTATATGTTTATTGAGTTATTTGTTTGAGCTGATGTCATCACAGCTCCCGTTAGTGTATCTAATTCCGTTTAAGCCAATGCTAGGGCCGAGCGGATGCTTCATAGTCTTCACATGAACCACCGCAATAAAAGCGTGGCTACGCCCGAGAATCCACCGAATTCTCGGGTCTGCATGTGAGGTGCCTAGGGAAGCTTTCCTGTAGAGTCATATTGTCGTCAATTTTTCCCAACTCTTGCATATCGCTCCAATTTTTACCTCTACATGGTAGGATTCTGCCGGTGGAGTGCTAGTCCCTGAGCCTTGCCCTCTGTACGTATCATTCGACTAATATATGTAGATTTATTGTTATGTTGAGAAATATAAGCCGTACGATATCGGGCATTATAGGTTAGTTTTTCTGGGTATTCTGGCATTTACCAGGGTTACCTCATGTTGAGGCGTTTACTCAATCAGACGTCCTGGATGTTCATCCATTAACATCAGATGAGTTATGTCTTTGAGCTGATCTGTCATCACAGCTTCCGAGCTAGCGTACCTAATTCCGGCTAAGCCGGTGGTAGAGGCCGTATGGATACTTTATAGTCTCCACATGAACAGCTGCAATAAAAGCGCGGCTGAGATGCTAAGGCTACGTCCGAGAATCCACCGTTTTCTTGGGCCTGAATGAGAGGTGCCAAGGGAAGCCTTTCTGTAGGTTGCTTTATGGTTGCTTTTTAGTCGCCAGACATCTTCAATTTTTCCCATATCTTACATATCGCTCCAATTTAATGAAGATTCCTGTACTTCTGTCGATTAAGATTCGCTGATGAGCTATAGAAATATTTATTTACTGGAAAAACGTGGAAGTTTTCAGTGTGCTATCCTGGAAACTGGGAATAGTGGGAAATAGTCATCGAATCGAGATTAAATATCTTTTTTATGCCAGTCATGAATCCATGAGGTAGTGCTGAACGTTAGTATATTTCATTGGACTGTGATTATGTGTCCGAACATGTTTCCCGCAGATCGCCGAATCGGTTGCCGGAAGATTAGCTCAATTCAAATTGGCTCCAAACGGTTGGAACAATCATGAAAAGACATTTGTGAGACAAATTTCCATTACGGTACTCCGTATAATAGATTAACACAATTTACGCTCCGAGGTTTACATGCATCTTTACAATCCCTGTAATCCCTGTAATCACACGATAAAGGCGTCTTCTCATCAATCGTTAAGCGATCTGTCAAGTTTGAATATGTCAGTTCAACGCAGTAACACCTTATAACGGGAGATCCAACATTTGAAACAATATTACCATATTTACTATTGTAGTGCACTGTAACTTGCATCTAACCAATTGTTGCCGTCTAAATCCCTTACTTTCCAACCTAACGCTTTTTGAGGGACAACTTTATTTCCAGACGGTTTTAGAAACCCAAACGCATAGATCGTGTAGCCCAAGCTTCGAACAGTTCGGTGCAACGATTTTCGAGAAGAAGATTCTCGAAAATGTTTACAAATTATGAGTAAATCCAAGATAACCACCAGGACAGGTTACAACTCTCTCTCTTTCGAGGACATGCTCTAGTTTTCATCTCTGCAGGGGTGTCAAAATGACGGGATGTTTCTGCGAGAGAATTTTATCTGAACGCTAAATACATCTTCAAATGTACATGGGAACATTATAATCAAATCACATCAGCTGTCATTTATGCGGTAGGATGAATACACAAGAGAACTGAACAAATAACGGCTTTTGCTGTATGCACGGCCTGTAGGCCGTTGATAAATGAACCGATACTTGACAGTTTTACACCTTTGTTCTAATGGGTTATAATTGGAAACGAAGTCAATTATTTTTTCGCATGCAAGTGTCATACATCTCGAGAGTTATAGGAGAATTAAACCAACAACATGAAATATTTCCGCAATTGCAGGGACTAAAATACCAATTTCCATTACGGTACTCTGTATAATAGAGTAACACAATTTACGCTCCGAGGTTTACATGCGTCTTTCCAATCCCTGTAAACCTGCAGCGATAAAAATTCGTGGGATTCTGGAAGCGATTTAAATCCACTGTTCAAATGTACCCTTTTAAAGTCCGTGATTGGGAAGCGATCCAAGTCCGTGGTTTACGTTCGCAGTCTGGTCCCATTCCAGGTCCGATTTTTATTGGTCAGATAAATGGAGGATAATTTGAAGGCTTTCAACTTCGTCCACACCTGGGATTGGACTAAGACCACTAAAAGATTTAAATTTGTCGCTAATGTTTACTTAAAATTTGCATCGCGTCGATTCTCTAATTATATCTAGACTTCCAAATTTTGGCAAAAAGTACTGTAATTCAATTGCTACAACCCGACAAACATCTTGGCGATTGATAAAGATTTTCGATTCTGAGTTCTGGGCGCTGGTACAAACGACATCATAATTTTTGGCTTTTTTCTCTGCTTTGAGAAAGCGATGTACAGAAACCCAAATATTCCCTCTGTGCATCACCTTAGTAGACCCGGAGTTAAAATCAAACTAGTACATAAACCCAACACATATCGTACTCCAAACAACTACCACTGGCCCTCAACTATTCGTCACAAGAGACAGGAAAACAATCTAAAAACAATTCACTTCTCCAGCAGAGTTTTTATTTATTTATTTTTCTATTTTTTATTGGTCTGATGCCGATTTCCTCATTCGCTTCTACACACCCTGCGATAGATTAATATCCCCCATAATCTGTATAATATCCGCTCCACGTTTATACGAAAGCGTGCTCAGCGCATCTAATATTTGAACGGTTAATCCAATGCACGGACAACAAGGGAAACAGACTCATTATAATCCGACGAAAGCGTGGTTTTGGCGAGGAAGAAGATGGGAGATAATTCGTGTGATGTCTGAGTGGAAATGAGATGTCGGCGCCTCTTAAGACAGACCTAACATAGATATGGACATCTGAATACAAAACAATGGTAAGAAATATTCGAATATCTCTGCATGCATTCAAAGATGTCCATATTCGGAGAGAGCACGGAAGTCGTATACTAACACGGCTGGCCTTCGTTATGGCAGACCCATTATACAGCTTGGTGAGACACAATCTCAGTAAACTCAGATATAATATCACGGAATATTATATCTGAATTCCTATATAAATCCCGCGCAAGTTGAAACTACTATTGTTAGCCAATCAGATGGATAGCTAGTTGTAACTATTTCAAAATCACGCCCACAGTAATTACACACGGTAGCTCGTGGTCTGATATATAAACCTTATCCTGAAACAGTGTCCAAATATGGCATCATTTCCAGACAGGGTCCGTAAACATCTAAGAGTTTACTCCCGCCGAAAAGTCTGGCTTTGTTAGGGGTAGAAAATATCAAAAGTTTGTGTCGTGCGAAGATGTTAATCTCCTTGAAGTAAACGTTAATCATTGTCAGAGCGAAACGGTTGAAATGGTCGTGATTGGCTTATTATGGGATCTCGTAGAATATCAGCGAACATTTCGCACGAGGTTTTCATAGCGTTACATCTAGATGGTATTCCCCTGATTTACCATCTTGGTTTACCTAGATTGGGTCAGACAAACCATGACTAGAGAAAATTATAGAACATGGAATAAATGTACGATAATTACAAAAAATCCGATTCTCGCCGAAAAAGTCAGGGCGCCAGAAACGCTAAACCAAATGGTAAAAGGGCCTACATACACTTGCCTCAGACAACAGTACTCAATTTCTTTAAAGTATGATAAATTGCTAGATACGATCTAAAAAATCAAATTAAAGCAGCATGAGCAACCAGCTTTTACAAACTCTTCCTCTCTGTCGTGATTAATTAGCATCTAGGATTCGGATGGGGAAAAAAAGTAAATCGCTCTGGAATAATGGTGAAAGCAAAGTGTAACCTTACGATGGGATTTCTTCACTTATATTGAATTAAACTATCCCCTGGGTATAAATTTGTAGTTCAGTGTTCGAATTATCGTCGATGTTACAGCTGGATATATATCGGGACGCTTCACAATGTTGATTGTTGTAAAGATAGATGATCGATGATCCAGTTCATCGAGAACTAAGAAGATAGATAATGCTGTAAACTGTACAAATTGGGAAATACATTTTTTCCATTCTGTGCAGCACCCTGAAAATTTCACACGATGAATAAATTTTCTTTTCAGAGCCGAAATGAGGAAATGCCTTCCAAATGTAATGTGTAAATCGTGGAGACTTCCAAACTCCAATGAAAAATTGTTTCAGGGTGGTTCACAGCCAACATTCGACAGTGGGCCTTGATGCAACGCATTTTGTCTCAATATGACAGTTAAAACTGCATGTAGTGTCGTGTTAATTGTACCTGCATGTCTCAACTTTATATCAATCATAACTGCCCCTCCCCCTCGCAACCCCACCACAAAGCATAACTGTTCCATCGTAACTCCAGAACGCCAAATCAATGAGAGCTGGCACTTTCTTGATTCATAGCGAGATCAATATGGCCCCCGCCTTGCTTGCACCTCCGATATTTCCTGTCCAATTTGTTGCAGTTTTCTTACCGCATAGCCCATGGAAGTGATTTATTATACTCCTGGATTCTGCATCCTTTTCAAAAGTTTGCGAACGAAAAATTGAGGAATTCTATTTCATCTCCGTAACGGTCTGTTTGATGACAAAGTTTTAAATTATTAGCGTGTTAGCGATCGAGAATCTGGAGTGAAAAGATCGTGAGTAAATGAGCTTAACCCTACCTGTCCTGGGGGGGGGGGGCATTATGGCCCCCATAACCAAACTTTCTGCAGCATCTCCGGAACGACGGAAAATGGAGTGCTGAAACTCCCGGACTTTATAGTTTATCATATTGGGGTCAGTTTGAGCCCATTTGCATAACCCCCTGAGCGGAGGATCATGGGTAAATTCAAAATGGCGGCCACGTGGTGTACCAGAAAAGTGATGTTTTTGTCACATTTCTTCAAAATTTCTGCTTTTTCGGGATAAAAAGTGGGCAAAAACTATTTCATTTCACATCACATTAATATTTACTAATTTATCACGAAAAAAAATCGGAAAATCCGACCGAAAAATCGACCAAAAAATGTCGTTTTTGAAAATGACGTCACTATGACGTCATCAAAGCGGCCATCTTGGATTTTTTTAATTTTCTGGTAGAGCTTGACCCAAGGGTATAGTGTGGTAAGTTTCAGCTACCTAGCTCACAGAATAAGAAAAATAATTAGGGGGGCCCATTTCGCCCCCCCCCCAGGCCTGGACAGGTCCCAAAAAACCCAGGCCAGATAGGGTTAATAATCAATCAAAGAATTCCATATTTGTCAACATTTCAAGATTTTTAAAAGTGAGGAATTCTATTTTATCTCCGTAACGGTCTGTTTGAAGACAAAGTTTCAAGCACTGAGCGTGCTAGCGAACAAGAATATGTAGTAAAAAGATCTTAAATAAATGAGTTTACTATTCAACCAAGGGATTCAACGTGTCTTGTTACATATCGCTATATTACTCAAACCATTTTAATAACTCCAGCCACTCAGAACCACATGTGAATTTTGAAAATTTAAAATAGTGTGCGAGGAAGGAAAGTCGACCTCCTCAGCAGAATACCATTTTACATTTTGTCGTCTGTCAAACCAACATTCAAGCTGCACGACTATCGACATGGAGATCGGCTATCAACATGCAGATGTGAAACATCGGGAGCAGGCGGTTGTAGCCCAATGTACTCATATACTGGCGGTTGTAGCCCAATGTACTCATATCATATACTGGCGGTTGTAGCCCAATGTACTCATATACTGGCGGTTGTAGCCCAATGTACTCATATACTGGGGCAAAGAGGCCCAGACATATCTCAATAAAAATATAATTATTTGACCAGGTTTGCGCAGATACTCGTAATAGGCGTGCGTGTTGAATGGATGCAGCTATGCCTGGTTTATTGAAAAACTGCAGCAACGGAGTCCGGATCCGGCGTATCATAGACGGCTACTTTAATATCGGTAATTGGCTATCTGATTCTCTTACTTTATGACATCATCAGATGCTATGTTCACCAATGATCGATATCTTTGAAATGCAGTATCTCCGTAGGTTTGATCAGGGATATATTTTGAAGAAAAAAACACACTCTCGATTGTCCACTCGATCTATTAATATAACGTACTCTCTTATTATTTGTTCTGGTTTGAGAAGTATTTTGAATGTGGTATGCATATTTCCTTCATTCTCCTCACCATGCGCGTCAACAGGTTCGTGCGATATTTTTAACAGTCGTTTAGATAAGCTTTACAGACTATTCGCCGATCCATGTTTCCTTGAAGAAATAAATTCTCGAATATTCTCTCTCTCTCAACTCCTTAGATTATATTATAAATGAGCCAGAAACTGAATCCCCGATAAAAGTCAAGCCTATATGATCCATGCGAGGGAATCTGCAGAAAAAGCTTCAAGGCTGTGAGAAATGAAATTACTCAATATTTCATAATTCCCCGGAGAATTTTGCCCTTTATTCGCCATGATGGTGGAGCTTATTACGTGGTAATACGAAAATGTATAGTCCCGCATGATTCTCTGTGTGTGATGCTGAACTGTAAATTAATTGACATTGAACGGTCACTGTATGCAATACAGGAGATGTTTGAATGAAGCCACACGATAGCCTACTATTGCCACAATCTGGCAGTATTTTAGCAGTTCTGTTTTATTTAATTCTGGCGTGGCGGTATAAAGTTCTTTCCCTGAGCTGTATCAATAATGAATTATCTCATCAATCAGAATATGAAACGCTCTGTGTAGTTTTATATTATGTAATAGAATATTGAGAGAACCCAACTTTTTGACACGCACTGAGGCAACCGAGTGGCTTTGTGTGCAGAATTAATTTAATTAATTTTTTGGCTACATGAACGTAACAGCAAGAGTCGACTAATAATCATTTTCACTGTTCACTGACAATGGGAATGAGGCTGAGTGTATATATACCAGTGAAGCTTCATCGTCGTTGCCTTTTTTACTTCACACAATATGATGGGCATTGATGTCAGAAAATTGCAGCTTCTAAAATGTTATTTGTTTCGGAGTCACGACGAACAGGTTGAACGATCCAGATAAGGTCAATCCTTATATATGAGCTTTTTGACCAACCATCGACAGTTATGCACGTTTTATCAGGTTTAAAAGAGTTTAAGATTTAATTAATTTAGACCCTGAACAATTCGGGGGCACCTGTGTAATCTAGAGATTTGGAGTTAAAAGTGAGACACCCAGGCAGGATTCACTGATTCGCCGGTCGTCAGATATCGTGAAAATTTACGAGATATATTTCGCCCAGCTTTACGTTGACGGTTGGTGTTATGTTTGACTCCGCTCGACAGAATGTGTGCTCGATCGATCCTCTAGGCTTTAGTGTGCGTGACAATTCCCGGTGAAATTAATATTTGAAGTTGTCTGGTGTCGCTAAGATTTTAACGAACGTAAACACATGATAAATGCCATACATTCTTATCACTATGGTGGCTGAACGATGAGTAGAACTATTTGTTGCTTTCGCCGTAGCCCAGTTTAACCTAGACCAAGCGTATACCTGCACATATATCTCCTCACCTGCGCTTACCGTAACGTTTCCCTTTTTTCCAAAGGAAAATGCTGCACCATTCCTCAAATGTTCATCACCCAATTTATTGGCAAATTCAAACACGGAGGAATTAGAGCACCGAATCTTTCGATTATTCTAGTATCGAACGCAAAACTATGAGTGGTGAAAATGAGGCGTGGGTTCTTTTGAATTAGTCTTGAATTATGTTAGCTTCCCATTACTTTACATTTATCCTTCTCGCCTTGTTTAATTTTTCGTTAAAAGTTAAAAATGAAAAGGAAATGTTGGAAAAGTCATATTTGTGTCATAATTCACATATGGCTCTTATTCTTTTTTTCTGCTACACATATGGATCCAGATATAGAACTGACATGGTTAGTAGTAGGAAGCCGTGAAATTCCTTATGATTGAGGATGAGGTTGATGACGTCATGTTCATTACGTGGGCCTAACTTCACTGTGATGTCACGCATGACGTCACTTCCGGTCACGTGACTATTTCATGACTAATGCTCAACATTAAGATCAGCTTGTTGATATCACCGACAGTGTACAAAACATCGGCGTACATGCACATTGCAATCTATTCCCCACGCTTCTTGCATTCTAAAATTCCCAATCTTTATTTTGGCACGAATGACTGCTGAGATGAGGCTATATATGTAGCTTGGGTGGTAATAACCATATAATTACCTCGTGCGCAACTATATATTCTGAGCATCATGAGTGCCGGAAAGAGACATTCACAACGCTCTAAGACGGTAAACCTTAGACACAGTCTAATTGCGCATCACGCTGCATGTTGAACGTTAAGACACTGAACATATCCGGTCACGTGACTGCACGACTGTCAAAGGCCTATGCATATATATATATCCAAACATATCCTCGTTTCTGGTTTTGAGAGAACAGCCAATAGTCAGAAGAGAAATATTCCTATTCAGGCCTACATCTTTAAAAGAAATGGAAATGACCGACTGTACGAGAGACTATAACAATGTTCAAATTGCTGATTCTTCCTGCTTAAATAACTTTAGTTCAAAAAATCCTGTGCACTTTACAAATAAGACGGTTCCAACCAGCGTCACGAAACATTGAGCTCGGTGCAGGGCTGGTGGATGTATTTGTCTCAAATTTAGCGAATCTGATCAACGCTTCTGTGTAAAGGTGGGCATGGATATTGTGATATGTCATATTACAGACATGTTACATCTTGTTCAAATTTCTATTCGAAAAATAGTCGAATTTTTATATCAATTTACACACCTATTGAGGTATTACTGTGAGAGAAACTATCAAATTGTGACGTCAACCTGTACAATTGAAATTTGGCCCATGTATACCCAAAGACGTCTTCTAGCGTTTAGCACAATGAAAACGAGAAACGTCTTTGAAAAGTGTATGATGGTCAAACTATTTGTTATACGCGCCTTAACGACAATAAAATGGAGTCAACCGTTGATTATCAACAAGATCCAAATGAAGTCGGCATCTAAGATAACTCAGGAGACATTATATTAGTGGCAGCGGGCCTTACTAAGAAAGTGTTATACTACAAATAAGGGCCCTCGGCGGCCGAGTGGTCTAAGGCGCTTCGCTGGTGACCGCTAGCCTCACACCGCTGAACCGGCACGGGTTCGAGCCCAGCTGGTCCATGTGTGAAAGTTTGTCAGTTACTTGCCGAAAGGCGGTGGTTCTCTCCGGGTATCCCGGCTTCCTCCACCAACCAAACTGACTGTCACCATATGAGTGAAACAAACTTGAGTGTGACATTAAGCCAAATTCCGTCCCTCCCTCCTGCAAATAGTTGGATATTTGAAATATATCGCCTAGCCAGGAATTCGAAGACGGATATCAGGCTGCTCTGGAGTTACTGGATGACCAATAATGTATTTAGCCCTACGGCAGAAATAGATTTTCCACGGATTACAAATATCAGTTCAACAGTTTTCCGCCATATCTGGAAATTAATAAAAACGCGCCAAGAAATGTCGTCTAATTGGATAAACAAATTATAAACAATAAACTGTTAAACTTACCCTTATCCCATATTACTGGAAATCCTTTGCAGAAGCTTCACAGCATTAGTATGATAACATTTCAAATCTTAAAGTAGTCAGAAATCTGAAGTAATTACTGTCACTATGTGCTCTTATGTTTGTACTGGTGACAGCAAATCGTGAACTCCGTGTAACCTGTAAGGTAGGTTGCATACGTTGCTGAACTTGTGTTTGTCATCTGTAATAGTTGTAGCTTAACTGAGCCCGCTAATCTATCCTTATCTACATGTAGTTGACCAAATATTTCCGATTGACATTCCATCAGAGTTTATTATTATCCTTCATTCAGCCAAATCTTGTCATAGACACAACACATAAATTTAACTACCTGCAACCCAGATCCCTAACCATTTTCCTGCTAGGAATTTACTGTTAATCTGTGGAGTTTTATTTATCCAACTGTATGTCTTATATAATTACTACCTGAGGCAGCTTATCACAGGCTCCTTTCCTCTAGGCTGTAGCTTGTTTCCCAGCCTGCAGCTTCAACTTAAAATTGTCCATTTACAATATTCAAGTTAATATACTAAATTTCACTAAACCTCCATTTGCACAGTTTCCATGTAATATGCACATTACACTGGTGAGTTGCTGCACTACACATGTTCTAAAGAAGGTGCTGTGGTGGTTATGTTACTTCTCATAACAACGCACCGACATAAGCATAGCATCTAGCATTCAAATCTCTTAATTTATATTATTGTAATAACAATGGGATAAATTCTAAATGACCATCATAATCTACCTAATCTTGTTGACCAGCACCTCCCGACATACATCACTGACCAGCAGCTGACTTCTGTTTCCAGCAACGTTACTATATGGTCACTTTATAAATGACAGTGGGTAGTCTGCCCATTCACCCTATGATCAGTATCTTTTTTCAACTTTTTGTTGTCCTCCATACTCAAGCAATCTTGCATACTTCATCCACATGCACATATATTTTAAATTCCAGGTTTAGACTACATGTAGTTCCTTCACAGTTCTGCAATCAACCCCTCATGTCTCGGACCCACCAGATACCTTGTTCTCAGTATATTTGGATTCAGTAATGTGCAATAACCTGTCAAACCGGGGCACTGTTCCTGTGTCCCAAATATGATAATACAAGTCAATTTCCTGCTCTAGATGGCCAAACTTGTTCAACACCAATAATAAAGTCAGTGGTCAGTGGAGGCAGAAATACTCGCCTCTATCTTCAAAGAAAGTCTGGTTTAAATTTGACAGATCGTGTTGTTCCTGCAGTAATTTCCTCGCCTCGCATCAGACCAAATGTGTTGGTATTGTGCATGTATATCTTGAAAGTGAGCCTAGTTTAAGGCAGAAGATAGATTGTGTACTCCAGTATCTGGAAAATGGAGATGTGTGGTGTAATCTCACAAAATTAAAGTGTTTCAGGTACACACATCTTGAAAGTGCACGGGTACCAAGACTCGTGTCCGCATCGATTTCATTCTTCACAGTGTATATTCATGTACATGTTTTGGAAGTGCGCGTATTGTCCAAGATAAGTCCTCCTTCAAGGATATCTGTGCATTTTCAGCAGATGGCTTCAAAAGTGGAGCCTGACCTGCATTTAATCAACTGCTTCCACTCTTCTGACTCAAAGTGAATGTGACATTTACATGTTGTTTACTCTTTTCAGTGACTGACATTTAATTATGAACTGTGCTTAATGCTGTTTGCATATATGTTTGTTCACTTGTGCAAGGAGTGAAGGTGACACCCACCCCGCTCCTCCCACCCTTCCCACCCCATTCCTACTCCCTCATACAGCTATGCAATCTCTTCCTTGTTTGGGGGCACTCAGCCTACCAGCTTCGTTTTGGGCATACATTACGTCCTTCCCAACCATCGGCAGGGACAGGACTCCACTTTTACGCCCCCAAACACACTCAGTTGTCCCGAACCCGATGCCGTTGCCAGTGGCGCTCAAGTCCACTGCAACCTGTAGGTCCGTGCAACTTGAGTCGTGCTGTCAAAACAAACACACTCAGTTGTGCCAGACCCGGCTCAGTTGCCAGTGGTGCTCAATCCCACTGCAACCTGGGTTCCCCCAGGGTCTGCTCAACTCGAGTCGTGATTCCAAACACAGCTGGTGGGATTGAGTCTGCTCCCAAATAAGCCAAATGAACATATTGTTATTAATAAAGTACTTTTTTTTATTATCTCATAGTTGTGTTGTGTTGCTGCCTAAATGATGGATTAAGTATATTATTATTTAATCTGGTTTGGGCAGCTACACTATTACACAAGATCTGGCCCTTATCTCTCAAGGCCATTGCCGGTCTGATTTCCCCAGCTCACATTGTATTGTTGACCAACAGTATTGTTTATTTTGCAGACTGCCTGCTATGTACATTCTTGCTGTTCTTGGCTCTGTGTTTATTTTGCACACAGTCCATTTGTGTATCCTGCTTCTTATCATTTTATAATCCAGATAAACTCCCCTCTTTCAGTATCAAATTTTCCTAACCCAGCCATTCTGCCTGCAGCATCGCTCATGGTCAGATCATCCCACCTCCTCCCCTTAACTTCCACCTCGCTTTCCATATTACTTCGGA
>JAVTVY010007132.1:0-40861 GCA_036873755.1 Hanleya hanleyi
GCAACGGCTCCCCTTGGAGATCTTCCAGTTCATAGACTCGCTGCTGTCGGGGTAGGCGCCGTTTAATCAGGAAGTGCTCATCGCTCCAGTTGGGCAAGTAACTTTTCTCGAACTTGCCCTTCACTTTACTGATCCGTACAGGGTCCCCGATCTTGTACACCGCCTTCGTCGTTCGCTGCGATGACCTGGGGTACAAGGCACGCCGGACTTGGGCTTCATTGCGTTGGATCACGGTAATGGGGGCTCTCTCTATACTCCGATGATAGGCTCGATTGTAACCCCTTACCAGTTTCGGGAGAACAACGATGTACCGCCTTGTATTCTTATAGGTGAAATATTTATACATGCGGCCTTTGAATGTCCTGTTGAACCTCTCCACCACGGAAGCCTTGGTCTAGTTGTACGTATGGAAGAAAAACACCTTCTGTTTCTCGAGAAAGGCTTGGAACGGTCTGTTGAGGAATTCCGTGCCTTCGTCGGTTTGCAAATACTTTGAACGCCGCTATGAGATTCGCCCCCGTTTTCGTCCGGATTGGTACCACCCACGCATACTTGGATAGGATATCGATGCACGTCAAGATATACCGATTCCCATCGTTGTGTTTGGCAAAGGCGCTCATATCGACCAAATCCGCTTGCCAGTGGGCATCTATTCCTCCCACGATGACCCGGTTCCGTAGAAAATGGCGACGGGCAGCTCGATGTAAGGGTATAGGTGTCTTGTTTTCTTAACCAATCTCGGCCTTGGGCACGTTGTATCCCCTGGGGTTTGGCCGCTCGATAGAGAGCCGACAATGCGCTATAGGCCGCCGGACTGTCGGGACTGTAGTATAAGTTATCCAACACCTTCTCCCAGCGCTTCATAGTGACAAATGATGATGGACCCTGGCTCTATCGTTTATTTAGAACGGGTATATCTTGGGCCGGAGTTTCTTTCTAATTTTCTTCGTGGGCTTTCACAGTCTCCACGGTCAAAGACCAGTCCAACTCGTCTGATGACCGCTTGATAAGCACTTGATCCACATCTACCACGGCATCTTCCAATGCAGAACATAGATCAGGGTGAAGGGTAAAATGCACTGTACCCCGATCTAGCCGAGCCAATTGAGCAAAGAAAGGACCGCGCCGGATGTACACATCGTGACACAAGTGGATGAGATCGCCGTCCAGTTCACCAGACAACACCCGTTTGAATTTGGTCCAGCCCTCTCGGGACAGACGAATGTGAGCCGGGCACGGTTGTGTAAGGTCCGCATTACAGATGTCTCCCACCTCCTCCATGATATCGACCTTATCCGCATACACGTACAGGAAAAACTCGGGGGTCAAGCTGAGATACGCCAGTATCATATGCTCCGCCATGGTCAGTACGTGAATGGTACCAGAGTTGACTGTCTCTCATATTTATAGGGAGAACCCCGTGGGATCAAAGGATCAGGTGGTCATATCACTGGGCTGACTAAGTCTAGCCGGGTAATCAATGGAATCGTCGTCTGGTTCATGGCTAGACAGTTGTTCGTTGGGTTCTGCCGCCGATTCTCTCAGGGCACGAGCCCACTCCAACTCGTCTGATGACCGCTCGTCCGGTGTAAACAGCTGGTCCACGATAGGCACCACTTTCTCGAAGGCTGTCCACAGATCGGGGTCCAGGGTGAAGCTTCGCGTAGGGTCTTGGTAGCGGCCCAGGCGTGGGAAGAAGGGTCCACGGTATACGTAGATGACATTGTCTATGTGGATGACGTGTCCATCGAGCTCGCCGCTCAACACCCGTTTAAATTTGGTCCAGCCGTCACGGTGTATCGTCACCGTATTCGATACGGTCTCAGCGGGCGACCAGCAAACATTTCCACGGTCTTCCACGAGGGTGACTTTATCTTCATAGACGTGTAACCCCACCCGAGGTGTAAGGGGCAGGATGGCTCGTAGGACGGGTGACATGCTTGATCCAATGACGATCGGTGAATGACGCACACTCTGTCTGACCCTTGTAGTTATAGTCAGGTCCCACTGTCAATGCCACAGCGCCAGGGTCAATAGGGCACAGACTATTGTGAGGCCAACCAGCCGTCGCTGGTTCCTGCGTGAGCGCTCGTGGTCCATAGCCCGAGCATCAAGGATGGCTGTCATAGTCCAGTAGTGGTGAGTGATGGCACACCTCTCCATCGAGTGCACTCTGTCGACGACCGCTTCTGTGAACTCGTTGAGGATCTGGCGTCGCCCCTCGTTGTCGTCGCCATCTGCAAACATGGACCGGACCACTGCTCGGTAACCCGTGAGTGAATTCACCGCGGTGGCATGCTGTAAAATGCGAGTCGCATAGGGCTGGATCTCCGTCATGGCTCTGCAACCATAGAAATGAAGGTGTAGGATCCAGAGAGACGTGTTTTTTAGACCAGGTCACACATGCGCGCCTAGACGTCGGGTGTAGTCTGTGATACGTACTATTCTGATGGGTTAGTCCAAAAAAGAGAACAACAACACAGATTACAGATCAATCCTTTTATTATGCGTGAACATCATAGCAATGCATGTACTGACCTGTCTGTAGGGGTTTCCCACAATGGCGGTCACCTTCCGCCATTATACGCCATTTTGGAGCCGCCATGTTGGAGCCGCCATGTTGGAGCCGCCATTTTGGAGCCGCCATTTTCCAAAGATGGCGGTTAGACAAGTCTGGACATGTCCAAAGGTCACGCCCCATTCACCCCAACCGGAAGTGACGTAATTTTTACATCCGGGTGAAATAGTCGTCGATTTAACCTCTCCCTACATTGACGCGGGCCCGCTGCGGCCGGAGAACCCGCGCGCGCGCGCTCGCGCTGGGGGGCCGGGGCCGGGGTGCTGGACGGGGCCAGGAAAGTTGGAAGTCGTGTTTGAGCATTCACCCAAAACCGGAAGTGACGTCATTTTTTACATCCGGGTGAATTCACCCCAACCGGAAGTGACGTGACACACACACACTTGCGCAGACCCAGTACATGACAAACACAGACAAGTCTGGACATGTCCAAAGGTCACGCCTCATTCACCCCAACCGGAAGTGACGTCATTTTTACATCCGGGACTTTTGACCTGGGTCACGTGATATGCAAATTTCTGAGGTCAAAGGTCAATAGGGCTCGCCTAGACCCCAAAAACGCCTATGTCCATACTATGGCCAGACTGCGCATGCGCAGAATGGCGATATTTCAACCCCACATCCACGCCATCAGAGGCTCCCTCACCTAGGCTTCACATGGATACCTCACACGACCCATTCGAACCGTGAATAGCCCATCTCTAACCCAAACACACACCCACAAACCCCCCAAAATGCCTGCTTTCTATACTACGGGCCAGTCTGCGCATGCGCAGACTACTGAACACGAACGAACCATTAGTGCAGTCAAGTGCTCCTCCACGAGAGCTTCAAAATAAGACCTCACTCGACCCCATTGGACCATTAGGGACTCACCTAGACTCCAACATGTCCACCCCGTATGGCCCTATACACCCATAGCCATGCAGTATAGGCCTATGGGCCTACCCAGGCCTCGGTGACTTTTTTCAAAAATTTAACCGTTTTGCTCCGGGACACTTCCTATCATGTTCTAAATGACGAGACTAAGAAAACAAGACCCCACAACCCTACCGCAAATGTATAGAAGTACGTTTCCTATTAGATTCAACATTGGCGAGTGCGCCAGCATGGGCCGTAGACATATATAGACCATTTTCAACTTTGGCTTGTAGCCTTATAGCTCGTGGCGTAATGGATAACGTGTCTGCCTCTAGATCGAGGAGACCCGGGTTCGAGTCCCACTAGGACGCTTTCATTGTAAAGTGTTTATTAATTAATTAATTAATTAATTAATTTATTTATTTATTGATTGATTTATTTATTTATTCTGTGAAAACACCCATGACATGACTGAAAAGAGCCTCACTCGACCCCATCGGACCATGCAGCGTATTTCCTGTCTAGGGACTACTTTTTCTCCGCGGAAGCTTTTTCCCGCGACCGGATCACCCCCAGGACCGCATTACCGCGGAGGAATACATCCCCTTTTCCACACAATTCAAGATGGCCGCCCACACCGCCTCAAAAATTCAAGATGGCGGCCAAACTCTGGCAGATCGAGTTGCCCCCCATGCATCCAAAGTGTACAGATGGCGCCACCATAGGAAGTTGTGACGTCATAGTTACATCCGGGGGAAATACGGCCCAATAAGCTTGTTATATACTACTTGCACGGACATGCACTAAAGGTTGGAACATGACCCAGTGGCGCCACCTACAGGCGGATCTTGCTGAAACGTAATACCAAGAGACGTCTTGTCGCAAAGAATGCAGATGCCAAATTTCTGAGGAATCCGACAAAGCATTTAGAAGTTATTGCTTACGAAGTATTTGCACGGACACATAGAAGCAAGAACCAGTTAAAGTCCCCGGCCGCGTTGCGGCGGGGGACAAAAAGATGAAAAGCTCAACATCGCTCCCGTATTCCAGCTTTCCAAAATGAGTTTATGTCATATAGAAATACGAGAGCGATACTTTATTAAAATTGATCTGGTTTCTCCAAACTTACAACATTTGCATTTACGACAAATGTATGGGTGCACCTTGCACAGTTCAGTTTTCGTTGTTTTTTTTTTGGTTTCGCAAAATCAAAAATTGAAATTTTACCGTCAATGAGATTACAAAAACAAAAAACGAAAGTTGAAATTTGTCAGTCAATTTTCAATTTTCGCTTTCGTTTGTTTGTTTGTTTGTTTGTTTGTTCGTTTATTCACCATATAAAACATATGTACAGTTGAAATTTATACACACACATCACGGAAATCTGGCGGTATGAAAACCCCAAAGGGCTTGTAATGTCCCAAGTAATATAAAAATGAATATTTAAAGACAGATTTATACTGGATTTAGATAAACAAGACTGGGTGAAGATTAAGTATAAATTCGGTGAACAAACAGAAATCATAAATGAGCCTTATACATCAACTAAATATTCTTTCAGTTTTGATTTGAATAGTGATATGGATTCACATGACTTTAAGGTTGACTTCACCTTGTTCCATTCTTTTGGAGCAATGACTTTAGAAGTATGTAAAGAAAGATTTGTCCGATAGAAAGGTCGATATAAATTATACAAATGACCACGCGTAGGGTAGGCGTGTACCTGGAACTGTCTCGTCAAATAATTTTGAAATCGAACTGGAAACAAACTCGAATTTATGAAGAAACTTATGGGCAAACTGGAGAGTGATCATGAGGTAAAGGTTCAGTTCTGACAATCTCAGGATCCTGTAGAAGGCAAACAACGGCGCAGTGTGCTCAAATCTAGAGCTCAGTGAAATAATTCTAACGACTCTCTTCTGCAGTAAAACAAATGTATGAAGATGACTCGGATAAGTATTAGACCATACCACATTGCAATAAGATATATATGGATAAATCAAAGAATAATAAAGAATTTTGCTTCACGCAAAAATGAAAATCAAATATTGAAAATTGCCTCGACTTGTCCGTTTTTCGTTTTTTGATTTTAACTTCGACTTATCAATGCTAAGTTCGCACGTGGAAGGGTTATAATGTAACTTCCGTTACGACGAGTAGAATAGAAAACGCAAATCGTGTCGTATAAGAGGTATGGAGCGTGAGAGGCATGTGACCCACCAGGCCATCCAGAACTATCGTGGGCAACTAACCAAGGCAGTGTATAGATACCCTAACAAATCGTTCGATACACTGTCTCCCGAGGATGGCCTGGTGGGTCACATGCCTCTCACGCTCCATACCTCTTATACGACACGATTTGCGTTTTCTATTCTACTCGTCGTAACGGAAGTTACATTATAACCCTTCCACGTGCGAACTTAGCATTGATAAGTCGAAGTTAAAATCAAAAAACGAAAAACGGACACTCACTCATTCACTCACTCACTCACTCACTCACACACTCACTCACAGGAAAGTACCCGGATGTAGGTCAGACAGGTCTAAACGTGTTCCCCAGGGTCACGCCCGATTCACGCCTACCGGAAGTGACGCCACTCCCCCACCCTACCTCTCTCAGCAGGCCCCGATAAGCCCGGGGGACCTATATTCGCCCTTGAGAATAGGGCTGAAAGGGGTTTTCCCCTATTGTAGGGGTAAAGTCCGTATTCCGCCTTTTATATTTTCGGGACAAATCCTCATTTTACATACACCCACTCCCCAACTCTCTCAGCAGGCCTCGATAAGCCAGGGACCGATATTAGCCCTTTGGGATAGGGTTGATAGAGGTTTCCCCTAGTGTAGGGATAAAGTCCGTGTTCCGCTTTTTATATTTTCAGACAAATCCTAATTTTACATGCACCCACCCATGACTTTTTGAGATAAAAATAGATCAAGGAGAGTAGTATACAGACGGCATATTGACTCTCATTGACCTGGCGTAAGAATCTGGCGTAGAGGTCAAATGCATTATAGTACCGGCAAAAACCGGCAAAGGTGTGCGCCGTCTCAAAAAGGACGCCATCTCATGTGGAGGTCATGTGGAGGTCACGTGATGGTCAAGTGCATGGGGCATGTATTCCTCTGCAGTTATGTTCGGCAATCTTCAGGGGCGGGAGGGGCCCGTAGTGGACTGATTGGATCGAGTGAAGTGTCAAAGTGAAGCGTTCCTGCAGGACCATCCAGTCATGGGTGGGTGCATGTAAAATTAGGATTTGTCCTGAAAATATAAAAAGCGGAACACGGACTTTATCCCTACACTAGGGGAAACCTCTATCAACCCTATCCCAAAGGGCTAATATCGGTCCCTGGCTTATCGAGGCCTGCTCAGAGAGTTGGGGAGTGGGTGTATGTAAAATGAGGATTTGTCCCGAAAATATAAAAGGCGGAATACGGACTTTACCCCTACAATAGGGGAAAACCCCGTTCAGCCCTATTCTCAAGGGCGAATATAGGTCCCCCGGGCTTATCGGGGCCTGCTGAGAGAGGTAGGGTGGGGGAGTGGCGTCACTTCCGGTAGGCGTGAATCGGGCGTGACCCTGGGGAACACGTTTAGACCTGTCTGACCTACATCCGGGTACTTTCCTGTGAGCGAGTGTGTGAGTGAGTGAGTGAGTGAGTGAATGAGTGAGTGAATGAGTGAGTGAGTGAGTGAGTGAGATGCGACTGGACTAATGTATTGTCCGTTTTCATCATTTTGCGCATGCGCAGTCTGGTCGTAGTATAGAAAGCAGGCATTTTGTGGATTCGTGGAGGTTTGTTGAGTGATTGAGGGACCATACCTGGTCAAATGGACCGTGTGGGGTATCAGTTTACATCCGGGTCCTCATTTTACATTTAGGAGTAGTATAGAACGCCACAATTTTGGGGCTCCGGGCTCCCGCCTGCCTCATCCCCGAGCTCCGAGCTCCCGACTACTCCATCTCCGAGCTCCGATCTCCCGTCGTTACGCCTTAATGCACTTTACCTCTACGCCAGATTCTTACGCCAGGTCAATGAGAGTCAATATGCCGTCTGTATACTACTCTCCTTGATCTATTTTTATCCAGAACTATCGTGGGCAACTAACCAAGGCATTGTATAGATACCCTAACAAATCGATAGATACACTGTCTCCAGAGGATGGCCTGGTGGGTCACATGCCTCTCACGCTCCACACCTCTTATACGACACGATTTGCGTTTTCTATTCTACTCGTCGTAACGGAAGTTACATCATAACCCTTCCACGTGCGAACTTAGCATTGATAAGTCGAAGTTAAAATCAAAAAAAACGAAAAATGGACAAGTCGAGGCAATTTTCAATATTTGATTTTCATTTTTGCGTGAAGCAAAATTCTTTATTATTCTTTGATTTATCCATATATATCTTATTGCAATGTGGTATGGTCTAATACATAGCCGAGTCATCTTCATACACTTGTTTTACTGCAGAAGAGAGTCGTTAGAATTATTTCACTGAGCTCTAGACTTGCACACTGCGCCTTTGTTTCCCTCCTACAAGATCCTGAGATTGCCAGAACTGAACCTTTACCTCATGATCACTTTCCAGTTTGCTCATAAGTTTCTTCATAAATTCGAGATTGTTCCAGTTCGATTTCAAAATTAGTTTACGAAGCAGTTCCAGGTACACGCCTACCTTACGCGTGGTCATTTGTATAATTTATATCGACCTTTCTATCGGACAAATCTTTCTTTACATACTCCTAAAATCATTGCTCCAAAAGAATGGAACAAGTTGCCGTCAACCTTAAAGCCATGTGAATCCATAAGCAGTAGGGAAAACCCTTTTCGACTCCCATTTTTCAGGGAGGTAACTCTTGGTTCCCCTTTTTCCAGGTTAAAGGTATAGGGGACGCCCCATTGCCTTTCACCTCTGGGGCGCCACCAGCTCAAGGTCACGTGGAGGTCAAAAGTAGTTCCGGCAACCTGTAACCTTTGTATTCCTCCGCGGACAGAACGTAGTCCCATGTCAACCAAGTGACTTCCAATGTTAATGAATACGGAGAATGCCTAAAAAGACGTTTTGTGACAGGGGTGGGTCCCTAGTGGACCGAATGGGTCGAGTGAGGTGTCAAAGTGAAGCGCTCCTCTAGGGCCATTCAGTCATGGGTGGATGCATGTAAAATTAGGATTTTTCCCCGAAACTATAAAAAGCGGAACACGGACTTTACCCCTAAATTAGGGCAAAAACCCCTATCAACTCTAGCCAAAAGGGCTAATATCGGTCTCCGGGCTTATCGAGGCCTGCCTATCAAGTCAATGGGGTGGGTGCATGTAAAATTAGGATTTGTCCCCGAAAATATAAAAAGCGGAACACGGACTTTACCCCTAAACTAGGGGAAAACCCCTATCAACCCTAGTCAAAAGGGCTAATATCGGTCCCCGGGCTTATCGGGGCCTGCCTATCAAGTCAATGGGGTGGGTGCATGTAAAATTAGGATTTTTTCCCGAAACTATAAAAAGCGGAACACGGACTTTACCCCTACAATGATTCTTGGTATGTGCTTTAGAATAGGTTAACCAGAAGACTATTCTGTGAAGTCATGTGACGCAGTCAGTATGTCGGCACCTCTTCCCACTTCCCTTATATGTGTTGTAATTATACAATATAAGGGAAAATGCCTGTATGGGGTATAGGGATGGTCAATTTTTTTCGTGGGCTTTACTATGGCTTGTGGGGTCTCGTTTTTCTCGTTTCACCAAGAAAATGACAATGGGAAGGGTCCCGGGGCGAATCGGTGAAATTTTTGGGGAAAGTCACCGAGGTCTGTATATACATGTAGGCCTATAGGTTGGCTATATGGGGGTATAGGTTCAACCTGGGAAATTCACACACGTTCATTGTGATATGGGTTGCTTGGATTTGTTTTTCACGTCTCGTCATTTAGAACACGATGGGAAGGGTCCCGGAGCGAAACGGTGAAATTTTTGGAAAAGTACCGTATAGCCCATATAGCTCCATACTGGCTATGGGGATATAGGTCCATCCGGGGAAATTCACACACGTTCATTGTGATATGGGATGTGGGGTCTTGTTTTTCTCGTCTCGTCATTTAGAACACGATGGGAAGGGTCCCGGAGCGAAACGGTGAAATTTTTGGAAAAAGCTCACCGAGGCCTGGGTAGGCCCATAGGCTGGCTATGGGGTATAGGTCCAACCTGGGAAATTCACACACGTTCATTGTGATATGGGTTGTTTGGTCTTGTTTTTCACGTCTCGTCATTTAGAACACGATGGGAGGGGTCCCGGAGCGAAGCGGTGAAATTTTTGGAAAAAGTTCACCGAGGCCTGGGTAGGCCCATAGGCCTATACTGCATGGCTATGGAGGTATAGGTCCATACGGGGTGAACGTTTTGGGATCTAGGTGAGCCCCTTATGATCCTATGGTGTCGTGTGAGGTCTTATTTTGAAGCTCCCGTGGAGTTTGTAATGTATCGACTAATGGTTCGTCCGTGTGCAATAGTCTGCGCATGCGTAGTCTGGCCGTAGTATAGAAAGCAGGAATGTTGGGGGGTATGTGGGGGGTGTGTTTGGGGTAGAGATGGACCACTATGGGTCCAAATGGGTTGTGGGAGGTGTAAAAGTGAAGCTTGTGTGGGGTCGAGTCAGAATGGCGTTTTTTTAAGTGCAAGTCGCGTCAATCTGCGCATGCGCAGTTGGGTGTAGTAAATAGAGTGGCCATTTTGGGGGTGCGTGGAGGTGTGTTTGGGATAGAGAGGGACCATCCTTGGTCCGATTGTGTCGTGGGAGGTGTTATCTTGTAGCTCTCGGGGTGTACATCCCGATTTTGAGGGATGTTCACGTCATCTATGACGTCATCGGTGACGTCATCAGTAGGAGTAGTAGCGAAAGTGGGCATTTTGGGGCAGTGAAGGAAGGTATTTGGTGTAGAGATGGACCATCCATATCTGTCACACATTATACCACATCTTTGTTGTGTTATACCACATCTGTCCTGCATTATACCATATATGTCCTGTATTATACCATACCTGTCCTATGTTATACAATATCTGTCCTGTATTATACCAAATCTGTCCTGTATTGTACCATATTTGTTCTCTATTATACCAGATATGACCTGTATTATACCAAATCTGCCCTGTATTATACAGTATCTGTCCTGTATTATACCAAATCTGTGCTGTATTATACCAAATCTGTGCTGTATTATACAATATCTGTCCTGTGTTATACCATATCTGTGCTGTATTATACAATATCTGTCCTGTATTATACAATATCTGTCCAGTATTCTGCAATATGTGTTCTGTATTATACCAAATCTGTCCTGTATTATACAGTATCTGTCCTGTATTGTACCATATATGTCCTGTATTATACCATATCTGCTCTGTATTATACAATATTTCTCCTCTATTATACCATATCTTCGGTGATCTCAGTGACATCTTCGGTGACCTCCGTGTCTCTTCGGCCACCCCCGTGACATCTTCGGTGACCTCCGTGACATCTTCGGGCAACTCCGTGTCTCTTCGGCCACCTCCGTGTCTTTTCGGGAAGTGACCGAAGAGACTCGGTAGTGAACGACATTGTGGTAAAAACCCCACAGACAGGTCAGTACATGTGCTATCGTGTTCACACTCCGTCACCGAAAAGACACGGACTGAAGATGGCGGACCTCGCCCGGTGGTGCTGGTGGTGGTGGGAACTTCCGTGTGGCAGAGCTCTTGGATCGGAGCTCTTGGAGCTCAAAGCGTGCGGAGCTCAGAGATCGGAAGTGACATTTGCATATGACCTCTGTGAGGTCACTTCCGCTTCCGTTCACGTGACCGAAACTGACCTTTGACCCCAGCGCGCAATTTTATCCGGTATTGTTAGCGCGCGCCGGGGTCAAAGGTCAGTTCCGGTCACGTGAACGGAAGCGGAAGTGACCTTACAGAGGTCATATGCAAATGTCACTTCCGAGCTCTGAGCTCAACACGCTTTGAGCTCCAAGAGCTCCGATCCAAGAGCTCTGCCACACGGGAGCTCCCACCACCACCACCACCACCGGGCGAGGTCCGCCATCTTCTGTCCATGTCTTTTCAGTGACGGAGTGTGAACATGATAGCACATATACTGACCTGTCTGTGGGGTTTTTCCCACAATGTCGTTCACTTCCGAGTCTCTTCGGTCACTTCCCAAAAAGACACGGAGGTGGCCGAAGAGACACGCAGGTGCCCGAAGATGTCACGGAGGTCACCGAAGATGTCACGGAGGTGCTCGAAGAGACACGGAGGTCACCGAAGATGTCCCGGAGATCACCGAAGAGACACGGAGGTGCCCGAACATGATACCAGCTAGCGTGCTATAAAAGGGAAGCGGCCTGGCCGTTTCATCAGACACTCTGTCAACCACCAAGATGTTCACTTGTACTACGTGCTCGAAATCATTCACTCGTCTGCACGACTTGCGCCGCCATGAGGCTACCAAGCACGAAGGAACCGCCCGGTATAGCTGTACGATATGTACACTGTCGTTTCAGCGCCCGGATCATTTACAGCGCCACACACGTGCACGCCATGAAGTACCCACGCGTCCATGCGAAGAATGTGGCCGGCTTTTCAAACTGACCAGTCAGTTGCTGCGACACCAACGCACACAACACCCTGTTCCGCAGCCACGTTTTCAGGTAGAAGAGCCCATAGGCATCAATATCGAAACAGGGGGAACTCCCACCCATCACACGAGGGCCGATGATGATGTCGCCCTAATTCAACAGTCAAATTCAGACGACAAGACCTTGGGCCAGATTTTGTACGACGTGGAGGGCAAATTACACTTCGTGGACGAACCCCTAAATGTTCCTAGCGATCTGTTACACGAAGGCCATCCAGTGAGTGACATCTATCGGCGTCATTGGCCCATGATCCGGCACTGTTTCTACCGTCATCGCCCTATTCAAGATATCTACAATTTCCGACTGACCGACCTCGCCCGTCTACGCAGCTACATGGAAGCCATCTTCAACGATCAAACTACGGCCTTCAAGTTGAATCTGGCGTTTGGTTATGTGCTGCAGCATAAGGACACAGACCAAGCCCGATATCTTTACCCGAGCAGTAACATCCGGGTATTTGACCAACCGTTTACCATCATTAACCGGGCGTCGCTAGAGGCGATGCTGGAGGAACTGGACACCGTGGATCCCTTGGAATGGGCCCAACAACAACACCCCAACACACAATGGGTCGTAGAGAGGGTGACCAATGCCACGTTTTTCGTTACCAAGCTCACCGACCACCCCCATCGGCTGAATGCGTCACTCATGCACTGATGAATACCATAACATGCCGTACATACTCTATATGTCTACATGCTGATCGTTGACGGTACGGAGGTGACCCAAGAGACACGGAGGTGACCGAAGATGTCACGGAGGTGCCCGAAGAGACACGGAGGTTACCGAAGATGTCACGGCTCGGTCCTCGACTTGGGGATAGTTGAACTGAGTGTGCTAAAAATAGATCACCAGCTAGCGTGCTATAAAAGGGAAGCGGCCTGGCCGTTCCATCAGACACTCTGTCACCACCAATATGTTCACTTGCACAACTTGCCAGAAGCAGTTTACTCGTCTGCACGACTGCACCGCCACAAGGCCTCCACCCACAACGATGCACGGTATACTTGTATAACCTGCGCACGGTCATTTAATCGGAAGGATCATTTACTGCGCCACGAACGCTCATTCCACGAGGGCGCGACGGAACACTGTAATGATTGTGGTCAACTCTTCAAACGACGCAGTCAGTTAAGACGCCATCAGCGTTTGATTCATGGCCCGTCTCTACGGTTTGGGCGACAACTTTCCACTGAAGAGGAACCGCGGAAGGTCAGACCCAGTGAAGATGAGCCCGGGGAGACGAACGCCACTGGTGATGCGATGACGGAGAGCCCGCCTATACCCACAGTTCAGAAGAGTCTGGATATCCAGCCGGACCCCACCGTTACGGTTTCGAGTCATACGCCTGACAACGTCGAACATTTTCTGGACGAGCCCATAAATGTTCCTAGCGATCTGTTACAGGACGCCCATCCAGTGAGTGACATCTATCGGCGCCATTGGTCCATGATACGGCAATGTTTCAACCGTCATCGCCCTATTCAAGATATATACAATTTCCGACATACCGACCTCGCCCGTCTACGTAGCTACGTGGAAGCCATCTTCAACGACCAAACTACGGCCTTCAGATTGAATCTGGCGTTTGGTTATGTGCTGCAGCATAAGGAGACAGTCCAAGTCCGATACTTTTACCCGAGCAGGAACATCCAGGTATTTGACCAACCGTTTACCATCATTAACCGAGTGTCACTAGAGACGATGCTGGAGAAACTGGACACCGTGGATCCCTTGGAATGGGCCCAACAACAACGCCCCAACACCAAGTGGACAGTGGAGAAGGTGAACAATGTTACGTATTTCGTTACCAAGCTGACCGACCACCCCATCGGCTGAATGCTTCACCCATGCACTGATGAATACCATTACATGCCGTACATACTCTATATGTCTACATGCTGATCGTTGACTTGAGCTCAGTAAACACTTGTACCTAATGTGACGGTGCGTTAAATAATAAAACATGGTGTTTGATATTTCAATTTGTTTTGCTGTGAACATACCAAACATGCCCAGGGCGGCTCCCCCAGCTTGGGTATGATGTAACATGGGGGATAATAAACTGTATGAACATTGCTGAACTTGTTGTTATTCACGACAACGGCTATCCGATTGTACAATACAGAACATATATTGTATAATACAGGACATATATGGTACAATACAGGACAGATATGGTATAATACAGCACAGATTTGGTATAATACACGACATATACCGTATAATACAGGACAGATTTGGTATAATACAGAACATACATTGTATAACACAGCACAGATTTGGTATAATACAGGACAGATACTGTATAATACAGCACAGATTTGGTATAATACAGAACATATATTGTATAATACAGGACAAATATGGTACAAAACAGGACAGATTTGGTATAATACAGGACAGATATTGTATAACACAGGACAGATATTGCATAATACAGCACAGATATGATATAATTCAGGACAGATATGGTATAATACAGCACAGATATGGTATAATAGAGGGCAAATATTGTATAATACAGCACAGATATAATACAGGACATATATGGTACAATACAGGACAGATATGGTATAATGCAGCCCAGATATGGTATAATAGAGGAGAAATATTGTATAATACAGAGCAGATATGGTATAATACAGGACATATATGGTACAATACAGGACAGATACTGTATAATACAGGACAGAATTTGGTATAATACAGAACATATATTGCAGAATACTGGACAGATATTGTATAATACAGGACAGATATTGTATAATACAGCACAGATATGGTATAACACAGGACAGATATTGTATAATACAGCACAGATTTGGTATAATACAGCACAGATTTGGTATAATACAGGACAGATACTGTATAATACAGGGCAGATTTGGTATAATACAGAACATATATGGTATAATAGAGAACAAATATGGTACAATACAGGACAGATTTGGTATAATACAGGACAGATATTGTATAACATAGGACAGGTATGGTATAATACAGGACATATATGGTATAATGCAGGACAGATGTGGTATAACACAACAAAGATGTGGTATAATGTGTGACAGATATGGATGGTCCATCTCTACACCAAATACCTTCCTTCAATGCCCCAAACTGCCCACTTTCGCTACTACACCTACTGATGACGTCACCGATGACGTCACAGATGACGTGAACATCCCTCAAATCGGGATGTACAACCCGAGAGCGACAAGATAACACCTCCCACGACACAATCGGATCAAGGATGGTCCCTCTCTACCCCAAACACACCTCCACGCACCTCCAAAATGGCCACTTTACTTACTACACCCAATTGCGCATGCGCAGATTGAGGCGACTTGCACTTAAAAACACGCCATTCTGACTACCCCACACAAGCTTCACTTTGACACCTCCCACAACCCATTTGGACCCATAGTGGTCCATCTCTACCCCCAAAACACCCCCCACATACCCCCCAACATGCCTGCTTTCTATACTATGGCCAGACTGCGCATGCGCAGACTATTGCACACGGACGAACCATTAGTCGATACATTACAAACTCCACGGGAGCTTCAAAATAAGACCTCATACCACACCATAGGATCATAAGGGGCTCACCTAGACCCCAAAACGTTCACCCCGTATGGACCTATACCTCCATAGCCATGCAGTATAGGCCTATGGGCCTACCCAGGTCTCGGTGACCCCTCCCATCGTGTTCTAAATGACGAGACGTGAAAAACAAGACCAAACAACCCATATCACAATGAACGTGTGTGAATTTCCCAGGTTGGACCTATACCGCATAGCCAGCCTATGGGCCTACCCAGGCCTCGGTGAGCTTTCTCCAAAAATTTCACCGTTTCGCTCCGGGACCCTTCCCATCGTGTTCTAAATGACGAGACGAGAAAAACAAGACCCCACAACCCATATCACAATGAACGTGTGTGAATTTCCCAGGATGGACCTATATCCCCATAGCCAGTATGGAGCTATATGGGCTATATGGGCTATATGGTACTTTTCCAAAAATTTCACCGTTTCGCTCCGGGACCCTTCCCATCGTGTTCTAAATGACGAGACGTGAATAACAAATCCAAGCAACCCATATCACAATGAACGTGTGTGAATTTCCCAGGTTGAACCTATACCCCCATATAGCCAGCCTATAGGCCTATATACAGACCTCGGTGACTTTTCCCAAAAATTTCACCGATTCGCCCCGGGACCCTTCCCATTGTCATTTTCTTGGTGAAACGAGAAAAACGAGACCCCACAAGCCATAGTAAAGCCCACGAAAAAAAAATTAACCATCCCTATACCCCATACAGGCATTTTCCCTTATATTGTATAATACAGACCCCTATTGTAGGGGTAAAGTCCGTGTTCCGCTTTTTATAGTTTCGGGAAAAAATCCTAATTTTACATGCACCCACCCCATTGACTTGATAGGCAGGCCCCGATAAGCCCGGGGACCGATATTAGCCTTTTGGCTAGGTTGATAGGGGTTTCCCCCTAGTTTAGGGGTAAAGTCCGTGTTCCGCTTTTTATATTTTCGGGGACAAATCCTAATTTTACATGCACCCACCCCATTGACTTGATAGGCAGGCCCCGATAAGCCCGGAGACCGATATTAGCCCTTTTGGCTAGAGTTGATAGGGGTTTTCCCCTAGTTTAGGGGGTAAAGTCCGTGTTCCGCCTTTTTATAGTTTCGGGGAAAAATCCTAATTTTACATAAACCCACCCATGACTGAATGGCCCTAGAGGAGCGCTTCACTTTGACACCTCACTCGACCCATTCGGTCCACTAGGGACCCACCCCTGTCACAAAACGTCTATTCCCATACTCTTTTTAGACATTCCCCGTATACATTAACATTGGAAGTCACTTGGTTGACATGGGACTACGTTCTGTCCCAACCACCTCGCCGGGGGTCTAATAACACCCCAGCCACCAGTCAGATTTTTGGACCGGATTCGGGGCCTTCGCGCACATCGCCGGAAGTGACATCATATATAGTAAAATAGATGTTTAACGAAAATTTTGATTACTTTTCAAGTCTGCATAATACCTCCGTTGACCTAGCGTTAAAAAGAATCATCTGGAGATAATTTTCCCTGTTTATCTGGACAGAGCATATGAAAAGTAGTTCGCTGATGTGCAACACTAAAGGAGTCGTTTGGTCGGATTCAAACTGAACCGTGCGTTGGTTGGTTTCCCCTATACGTCATAGCAACGTAGTAAAGGTCAACTTCCGCTATTGGAGGCAGGGATGTTATTGGAGCCTGCGAAATGGAGCATGCGCTGTGGGGAGGTTGCGTTCTGTCCGCGGAGGAATACAAAGGTTACAGGTTGCCGGAACTACTTTTGACCTCCACGTGACCTTGAGCTGGTGGCGCCCCCTGGCGCCCCAGGTGCCCCAGAGGTGAAAGGCAATGGGGCGTCCCCTATACCTTTAACCTGGAAAAAGGGGAACCAAGAGTTACCTCCCTGGAAAATGGGAGTCGAAAAGGGTTTTCCCTACTACTTCCATATCACTATTCAAATCAAAACTGAAAGAATATTTACTTAATGTATAAGGCTCTCACCGACCCAGGAATATGTTATATGGCAAACAAATGCACATCGTTCATTTATGATTTCTGTTTATTCACCGAATTTATACTTAATCTTCACCCAGTCTTGTTTATCTAAATCCAGTATAGATCTGTCTTTAAATATTCATTTTTATATTTCTTGGGACATTACAAGCCCTTTGGGGTTTTCATCCCGCCAGATTTCCATGATGTATGTGCATAAATTTCAACTTTACTGTACATATGTTTTATCTGGTGATTAAACGAACAAACAAACAAACAAAAACGAAAATTGAAAATTGACTGACAAATTTCAATTTTCGTTTTTTGTTTTTGTAATCTCATTGACGGTCAAATTTCAATTTTTGATTTTGCGAAACCAAAAAAAAAAAAGAAAAACGAAAATTGAACTGTGCAAGGTGCACGCATACATTTGTCGTAAAGCAAATGTTGTAAGATTGGAGAAACCAGAACAATTTTAATAAAGTATCGCTCTCGTATTTCTATATGACATAAACTCATTTTGGAAAGCTGGAATACGGGAGCGATGTTGAGCTTTCCATCTTTCTACTTTCAATTTTGCGAGATGGAAAGCTCGTACACGGAAGCAATGTAGAGCTTTCCATCTTTCAGCTTTCAACCTTGCGAGACGAAAAGCTCGAACACGGGAGCGATGTAGAGCTTTCCATCTTTCTGCTTTCAATTTTGCGAGATGGAAAGCTCGAATACGGGAGCGATGTAAAGTTTTCCATCTTTCTACTTTCAATTTTGCAAGATTAAAAGCTGAATTGTCAAGTGTTACACGGACCAAATAACCCTCGTTGTCATTCAGACATGCGCAAGTCCAGGTCAGTGTCGTCACATCGCCCCTTCGCTCCATCGCTCCATCGTCCCTTCGCTCCATCGCTCCATCGCCCCTTCGCTCCATCGCTCCATCGCCCCATCGCTCCATCGCCCCTTCGCCCCTTCGCTCCATCGCCCCTTCGCGACTTCGCATAGCCCCTTCGTCCCTTCGCATAGCCCCTTCGCCCCTTCGCATAGCCCCTTCGCCCCTTCGCATAGCCGCTATTTTGCATCGCATCGCGCCTTCGCCCCTTCGCATCGCGCCTTCACCCCTTCGCATCGCCCCTTCGCCCCTTCGCATAGCCCCTTCGCCCCTTCGCATAGCCGCTTCGCATCGCTATTTTTGCATCGCATCGCGCCTTCGCCCCTTCGCATAGTCCCTTCGCCCCTTCGCATAGTCCCTTCGCCCCTTCGCATGCCACAAACTAAACGCACGCAGCGATGGACCCTATCGGCCATCATATATCAGGCCCGTAGGCTGGGGGGGTTCGGGGGGTGCGTACGCACCCCCCCGCAGAGCAGACCGAGTTCCGCTGCCGGGGGAAACAAAAATCAGAGTGCACGGAAGGACCTTCATGTGGGCAGCCATGGGCCAGGAGCGATTGACCTCCTTGGCATTGCTACACATTCAGTTGGAGAGGGTGGGGGCTCAGCCCCCCCCCTCCCCCTCCCCAAGTTTCAACAAAAGTTGGGTGACTTTTTCATGATTTTGGTCCTACTGTGACCAGATAAACAGGCCGGTTGTTTCCCCCGCGGCGCTTCGCGCCGCCCTGTAGACCAGGTTTTCACGGAGCGGTGACTTTGCACTGGAGGGGCACGTTGCTGTTTGGGTTAAATGCTCTGATTAGCTCATTCTTCTGTTCCGTTCAGAATGACCAATAACTGTTTTAGATGTTAATTTACATAGAAATTGCATTCGCTTTATTGGACGATTATCTGCTTATCAAATTTAGAAATCAAAATTACGTTCATATTATTTCTTTTTTTGTGTTCACATATTTCTCTTCAAACACGTCAGCGCTCTCCAACCCTCTGCTGAAATGTTACTTTCTTCGAGATCACTGCGTATAGTACAAATTTTGGAAAGGGAAAAATACTTCTTTTACATTCAAAAGTTATCAACTCAATTTTTCTTTTAATGACGAGAAAAAATCACAAAACCAATCTCAAAATGCAGTTGATTATATAGTGATGATACATCGTTTTGTATGCCGGAAATCAGCCAGAATGCGTCGACAGCCATCTAGGAGCGCGGAGCTTCCGGGGCCTAGGCGGCCCCTGGACCCTCGCCTAAAGTGCTATGATAGTCGAGCCCCCCCCCCACACTTTTTGGGAGCTTCCGCCGGCGCTGTACATTGTTATTCTTAACGTGATCAAGTCTTTGCTGGTTGACATATTTTCTTTATGACAGATAGCCGCGAAATATACAGTAATAAACATGGACCAGTTCCTTGATAATAGGATGGGTCAATCGGAGGAATTGTTGGCGTGATTTATCCATCTCTTTATCAGATCGTAACAAGTGTGAACTAAGTGGCACAAATATATCGGCAGGCCGGTGTGGAGGCTAAGAATATCCCATATTAAGAGTGCAAGGACACTCTTCTCCAGATATCCCCAGAGGTAGGACACTCTTCACTCAATAAAAAGATAGGAAACGGGACACTTATCCCCACTCTTAGCCACCACAACGGAGTGAGGAGTTAATGATAATAATCTTGATCAAAGGGCGTTTCCCATGGTTGAATATTAACCATCTCCCAGTCGCCAAGATTATCATTCACACAACGAGTCGAATATAGTCATATACTGAATTTATCAGTCGGAAAAAATGCAGTTGGCGGATGTCGAAAATATGCTGTCAAAATGCGCCAGAACGCGCCATATGGCATCTAAATTTTCAAAAAAAATCCGGGGGGGCATGCCCCCGGACCCCCTAGCCGGGCTTCGCGCCTGCGGCGCTCGCATTAGGAGTTCCGCAATATTCTCTACCGAACCCCCCCGTTGCCAAACCAGCCTACGGGCTTGTATATATAGGTCGAAAAACTACAATTTCTCACGTGAGTATTCCTAATACGATTTGGATGGGGTGCATACATGTAGGTTATCGCATCATCTGTTCCATAGTAAATGACTGTAGATGGGAACTATTCACGATTTTGATTTTCAATAGATTATTTACTCCATTATCTGTTTTTCACTTAGTTTTGCGACTCGAACAGCTATCAAATGCGAATCATTTCGCATGATTCTTGTCGTTTCGCTGACTCTGTATACATCCGAGGGCGTGGCAATCGTAGTAAATTTATGAATGGAGCGCGTGCAGACATAGCAACATTGCAATGACGACGACTGTCACTCATACATACTGTTGATATATGGGTCTGCAGATTGCTTGGAACTTGACAGAAAGTGTATCTCTTATCGCGTGCATTGGAAAATCCTCCAGAATTGTCAGAATCCATCAGAATCAATCGGCAGAGCTTTTGTGTCAGCCATAAACGCTCACGCTGGTTGAGAGCGGAGACCGCAAGACTGAAGGGAACTCTCTTGAGCTCCTACAGATCAACGCCGTATGTGCCCCTCCAACGCTTTCTAGTTTCTGTAATTAGGGTGCATTCGGAGCGCCGAACCGAATTAGCATCCCGCGCCCCCGCACCCCTTCCGTCATCTAGCCCCAGAACTCACTAGCTGCGAAAGTGACCTCTGGCCTAGTAGATTTCTGGGAGCGGAAACTGGATCACGTCGCACATGTTTGTTTACTTTCTTATTTGTTCTACTTTTTATGTGTTATGTACTCTCTCCCAAATGGGATGCTCAGTATAATAAAGAATCTTATCTTATCATGCGCACAATTAATTTTCGGCGGAACCAATCTCGCGTTCGTCTGTTTCCGTATTGGCGGAACTTAGCGCAGCTGGTGAGCTCTGGGGATAGATTGCTATTATTCAACTAAACATGAAAATCCTTTTGTATAATTTGAATGAATTATGTTCTTCTGGTTAAAATTAACTTCATTTCGCTATAAAATGCGACCGGATCGCTCGATTAACAAACGCACTGTTTCGTCGCCGGCTCACTACTTGATCGCCATACGCTCCCGAACGTGAGATTGCCGCTCCCTCTCGACCGTAGTAAATGCCCAATCGTCCCGTCATGATAGGGTTGAATGGTAAGTGTAGGTCTCTTACTTACCCCGACATTGAGGTATTGGAGGTGACCATTTACCGGTCTCCAGACAATCAGATGTTAAAGTTTGCTTCGGTGTCAACTTCGCTCCTCGGTCGCATCTGCAAAGAAAATAAGTAGAGTAAGTTGTTCTATGTATATCCTCCAGTCGAACGCCACAAATTGTAAATGGTGAAAATCGATTTGTACAAACATATAACGCAGGAAAAAAAGGAAAGCCAACTTGAGGAATGTATTCGAAATTTGTAATCCATAGACTGTAATAAATATACGTCGTTCTGTATGGTGAGTCATAATATCTCTAAATAGTACAGGAACAATTAAACAACGTTGATTTAAGGTTTTATGCAAATCCACGCATTTCTGTCCCAGACATTGATTTACGGAATCCGGTAATCAAAATAATGCAAAGTTGAGGTCTGTATTCAAACTTCATGTACAAGCAAATGTCAGGGATGATAATATGTCGACCGTGCAACCGTCTACATTAGTATTGTTATTCTGCCAGGATACCTCTGAACAGGTGAAGAGGTATAACAGGGTATAATACTGTATAGCAGGGTATAACATTTACAAATACTTGAAAACTGAACTAATCAATCGGTATAATGGTGAAGATTACGCTTTCAAAACCATCAGTGAATAGGAATCGCGTCAACGTCCTCCTGCAGACATTTCAACCATTTCACGATGTATATACAGTCGATTCCACCTTCCCCCATAACGTGACCCTGATTGATTGCAAGAGATTCGTGATCAGCTTCAATATCACAACTTATTGGTTCTGAACAATCTTTAATAAAAATTAAATGGATGAAAAATTAAAGGATTTGCCAGATCCTGTGCAAGTGACTACTTCTCTGTTTTAGTGAACTGTATTGTGCATTTTATTTTTATTTTATGAATGTTTGTCGTATGAAAAGGTCCTTCGGTTATTGACGTGGAAATACTTTGATGACGACGTTGAATGTGAGCTCTTACACCTACACTTGTACTAAGTGACTGAACGAGCATTATCCACTCTTTGAATGAATAATTAACCAATTAGAAAATCCCATATTGTCCTCATCCAACAAAGAAAACTCTTCTTTTTGAATTTGGAGGAAATCGGGACGTTTTCGCTGTACGTCCAGACGTAAATTGATTCAACAAACGCTCAACTCCACATCGAAATGTTCGGTTTTCCAGTTAAGTTAATAGCTCGCAAGAGCCAACGCTTTGATTTCCGGGTCATATATAAACAAACACGCAACCATTGAAGGACCGGTGGCCATTGGCTTGACCGGTGGATATCTTGGACCAGCTGGAGAGAGCGATGTTGTTCACGTATTTGGATCTCTGCAGCGGCTACCACCAAACGTTCACAGCTCCAGTGTGTCATGCGAAAACAACGATCGTTACGTGGGTTGTTCATGGTGGACTGAGTTGCCTGCCATTCGTGGTTTAAAATAGACCCAGCTCGTCCCAGCCTCTAATGGAACTTACCTTAATCGAGTTAACGAACTGGAAATGATGTTATTGGATGACATTATTCTGTTACACAAAAAACAACATATGGAAATGCGTGCCCTGCTCATCATTCGAAAAAATGTCAAGTTCTCATCGCGAGTCCGGTGTTAAATTGTGTCCTCCAAGGGAATCCGTACTGATTCCAGAAGAACCCAACTATTTGGGTTGTGGTAGTCCCCACTACTGTAAAATACCTTAAGAGGTTCGTTTGTCGATCACCCATATCAACAACTCGCGAATAAAGGTAATCAGTTTGCGTGGTCAAAGCATTGCTTCCGACGCCTGCATTGCTCTCCAAGTTTTGCGTTTGGGTAACCTCCAAACAGGGCTATCTCCCCTTCTGCCAGTCGATCGGCCCTCCCGCCATTCACTTTACATAAAGCCCTGTACCAAAACATCATTTCACAAAACCTGAGCTTACCAACCAAGCAGTACTTATCAGCATGCTAAATACTGAGATATTTAATTTTGCAGATGTGAATGTGTGTGAGCATTAATAGGTTTCGAAAAACAAACATTGCTGATTTGTTTTCAAACTAATTCAAGTTGTTGCGATACAGAGCAGTTCGGATGGTCTCGGACTTTTAATCTCCGTCAAAGGTTACATTGGCTTGGTGAAGACCCACTGTGCGGAGAATGTCAGGGCGATTTTTCGCCCTGTTTAAGTGAATGACGACAGGGTCGATCGACTGGCAGAAGAGGAGATAACCCTGTTTGGAGTTTGAGTTCAAATGCCAACCTAGCCTAACCCATTTAAGCTTTCCACCACCGACGGTAGACAGGTTGATCTATGGGCGATACTCATCCAGAGTTCCTGCTTGCTTGGTGTGTTTGCTGCTAAGCGTCGATCATTGGGGCCATATGAACCCATGTGCATGAAGACCCTCATGGTGTTTGAAGATCAACATGGTGTTCATATGAACAGTCACAATCAAAGCGTGACTGAGATAGATTCTCTCTTGCAGGAAACTAGCCTATGTTTATGTATACCAGGATTGTTGTTTGATTTTTTTCTTCTTTTTTTTGTGCTAATGCGGTTATATGGAACATGTCTTGGATTATGGACGCGGAAATTCTGTAATGGGCGATTGCTGAATATTAAAAGACGGACTAGACGCTTGAATTTTAAAAGTATTTCGATTATTGAAGAGGAAATGTTTTTGTGGACAAAGGTTGAATACCAAATATTGGATCTGACTCTACAACCTGTAAATCCTAACGCAAATGTTCTCCTTCTGAACTGGATTAATCCTCCTGGGAAAGCAGTTTGAGATTATTGTGTGCGATCATTGAAATCAAAGGTATGTTCGGAAAGGACTCGACCCACGACTGTAACACCAAATTGTTACATTATACACGAGAGATCATTTTAAAATATTGAATGGAGTGAGTGAATATGATTTAACGTCGCTTTCAACTATATTTCATTCATATCATGACGTTGGGTCTTATTCCTTTTCACACCCGGGAACCACACGGGTGGGATCCTATTCCTTTTCACACCCGAAAACCCCACAAGTGCCTCAGTTAGTCGCCTCTTACGACAAGCTGTCTGAGGAGCTGAGGCCTATTCTTACCATGACCTGCGGTGTGCACAACGACATCCCAGGTCAATCCCCGGAAGCCCCACGAGGCTAAATATTGAAGATGTATAATGATGGTGATCATGTTGAGGGGCTAACCGGAGCTTTGCTTCAGTTTGTTATGCTTAAGCCTAGACTGAATTGAGTGGGGTGTGGGGCATTTGCCCAATTGGAAAAAGAAAAAGAGCTTGAATCTGTAGCGAATCACGAGAAAATGGCGGCCATGAGGGTCCCCACAAGGTCGTCTTTTGCATACTAAAAAGCACATACAGAAATCTGATTTGTATCGCTTTGAATAATTACTCTTTTAGTCATATCGTTTTAAAGAGGAGAGTTCAGAAAATATATTCAAAAATGTCGGAATGGTTGATCTTACGAGAAGCTTATCACTGAGCCATATGTAGTAGATTCTCCCAATATCGAACCCCTTAGGAGAACTGGCTTCCCACAAGCAACCACTGAAAAGAGATAGTATATATCTAATTATTATCTGATTATCTGATTTGGCTTCAGAAAATGGAACTCTGATTCATTGAACATACACTCTTAGAAATCTTGCTTCTTCAGAACAGATAGTTATTTTTACACAAACCAAAATTTGGTTATTTTTCTGCTACATAGGTGGGACATAAATAAAAGCGAATCTCCATACTTTTTCAATCATCTGCCAAGAAAGCTCACCCTGACATTCGACGGGCGATCCACTCCATTTCTTGTCTGCCTGACAAGTTCTCTCCCTTGATCCGTGAAGTGTGTAACCAGTGAGGCAAGAGAATTCAGCCTTTCCCCCGAACGTTCTATCGTATATCCGAACGTCGCCAAAGGAAGGCGACTTCAGAGATGGACATTCGATTGCTGAAACGAAAAAAAGCATCTGCTGAGCCGGGTGTACCCTATTTGGGTATTGCATAATGCAATCAGACGGGAGGGGGCGGGGGTGCATATTCTGTTGGGTGAGTTTCCTTTCATTCTGTAAAGGAAGCATTCAAGCTGTACATAATCCAATCTCGGTAAACTCAGATATAATATCACGGAATATTATATCTGAATTCAGCCCTATATAAATCCCGTGCGTGTTGAAACTACTATTGTTAGCCAATCAGATGGATAGCTTGTTGTAACTATTTCAAAATCACGCCCACAGTAATTTCACACGGTAGCGCGTGGACTAATATATAAACATTATCGGGAACAGTATCCAAATATTGCATCATTTCCAGACAGATCCGTGACGATCAAAGAGTTTACTCCCGCCGAAAAGTCTGGCTTTGTTTGGGGGTAGAAAATATCAAAAGATTGTGCCGCGCGAGATGTTAATCACCGTGAAGTAAACGTCAATCATTGTCAGAGAGAAAAGTCAGAAATGGTCGTGATTGGCTTATTATGGGATCTCGCAGAATATCGGCAAGCAGTTCGCACGAGAATTTCATAGCGTTACGTCTAGATGGTATTCCCCTGATTTACCATCTTGGTTTACCTAGATTGTACATAATCTGGCCAAGAATAAGCCTTTGTGCAATTACAAGAATCGGGAGTAACAACGGCCCGTTTACGGTATAAAGCGACCATTATCTCTCAAAATATTGAAAAAATTGACATTTTTCCTGGTTCGTTTTATGTTGATTTTTCAAGTTTCACAACAATTTACCGAGTAGTTTTAGTAAGCTGGGCTGGGTCTTTCATGTTAAACTAGCGAAACCATAAGTCAAATCTTTACCTCTTGTAGACCACAATGCAGTGCGTTTAACATAGTGGTGTTGTTCAAGATTTGGCACTGCCAAGCCGGATATAGTCGGCATTGCTCAGATGGTAATATGTTTTTCGATGAAAAAATACCATTTTCAAGCGAAGAAAAGGGCAACTCCACAGATCGAACTATTTCTGAACCACATTTATTCATTACACAGATTGGGAAAATTTCCTAAGCAATCGACAATCATATCTGCGTGCATCCGTCTGTCTGTGCGTCTTTTTTGTTATAACGCAATATTGCTGGAATAATTAATGTCGGGCTTTCCAAATTCATTTACCAAATGCAACTGGCCATGAGGTAGAAGCCTATTGAAGATAACCGACCTTCACCTGTTGTCACAGATCAAATTACAGTATTGATGATATCTATTGTAGGTTTACCTCTCCACATTCATGCTACATATGCATCTAGTAGCCTTTCTAATTTTGAATGAGTCTCACCATTTTATCAAGGTAAAATTCTGGGCTCCCGCAATGTGTGTCTCGTTCTGTTTCTGAGGGCAAGCTCTGATACTGAAGCTTAAGATAGCCTATCAAGATTGCTGTAAAACAGGAACTGATTTTCTCACAGTGGCTTTGAGGACCAAGTCCTGTCTACCCATACTTTTCTTATACAAAAAAAGACTATGCATGGAAAAACTTGAAAACTATAGCAAAAAAAGTCCCATATTTTAAGTGTTCCATTGTCTTTCTTTATGAAAGAGCATATCACAGTGAATACTGATGAACAAAATATTGCGAGATCTTGCGGACTTCTCGCGTGCTGTGCTTGGGCGTAAGGGGATTCTGTCGGATATAAGGAAATATCGCTGTACACGGTCGGATGGAGTGATTATGATTCAGTTTCATATATCATATTGAAGATGATGACTTACGCTCGCAGGTGGGTACGCTGCCTGTCCATTTACTATTAGCCATACAGGTTCTGTACCGAGATCCCTTTCTTTCGTACCCGGGATCACAAATGAACTCGACCTGTGACCCCACGCTGTAGAGAAGTCCAACACGTCTGCCATTATACACCTCTCCTGGGTAACCGCAACTCTTCACTGAAATGCACATATTTCGATATTAAAAAGAAATATTACACATTAGGTGCTCTCTTTGAACTGGATGACGGATATACATACATAGTGGAACATTTTTTTTTAATTCTATCTATCTTTTGTTTATTATTTTAAACCATAGTGTGAATTTAAATGCATAATGAAATATAAACAAAGCATTGTTGATGGGCCGCTAAATCCTTTTGGGAAGCGGCCTGACAAATGCAATATCAATCGATCGAGAATCATGTCTTCGTGATCATCTTCGTGATAGTGGGATCACGACTCGACACGTGTGTGTCGCCATGTCACTATATTGACAGCGAAACTCCCTCTTACATCATCGCTCCAATGAACTTTTCCCGTCCACTGCTAACATTACCAACAGCCAACATCCAATTCAAAATTCCAAACCCTTTATGGATGTAGACACGCTATCAATGCATTTGCGTATACTTCGCCATTCATAAGATGTCTTGCGAGTCGTGTGCCGCCATTACTGTGGAGCGATATCCGATACTTCACCGTAAACACTGCGGTCCTGATCCGGACTTGTGTTGCTCATAGGAATACGGTATACTGGGCCTTGTACAACTCATTACAGAACGACAACACTTCCATCATGTGAAAAATACGAATGCCTACAACTTGCGTAACATTTTGAAAGTTTTACACAAGTAAACATTTCATCAAGTAGGGCGTCACATGACGTCCAAAATGGCGACCGACGAGTGAGTGAGTGAAAATGATTTAACGGTGAACTGAAAAGCTTCCCAATGTTCAGCTAAAATCACAGGCATTTGATAAGGGTCAGTATAAGATGGGTATCTCAGTAATATCCTAATTATCCGTGGTAGTTATGTATCTACATATATGGACCCCACCAACTAAGGTCGCAGTGTTAGAAGAATGGGGTATATATAACATTATGACAACAGTGAGTATATAGGCCTAAAGTTTTATTTGTTACTACACCGACACAAAGGTCAATTGTGATTCATTTATCAATGAATAACTAACTGTGGGCCAGAGATCATCCATCAATACGGACTCCATGTTACTATAGTGGGGTATATATAACAGCATGAGAAGGGCGAAGTAGTAAGGAAAGGCTAAAAAATGGGGCATCCGACGGGTGGGTGTGGGGTTGGAATATCGGCATTCTGCGCATGCGCAGACAGGGAATTGTGGGAAAAGGGTATGGAAATAGACGTTTTGGGATCTAGGAGAGCCCCTAATGGGCCGATGGAGTCGTATGGGGTATCAATGTGAAGCACACATGAGGGGGCATCTGCTTGGACTAGTGGCTCGGGCGTTGTCACCATTCTGCGCATGCGCAGACAGGGAATTGTGGGAAAAGGGTATGGAAATAGACGTTTTGGGGTCTAGGTGGGCCACTCGTGGTCCTATGGAGTCGTATGAGGTATCCATGTGAAGCATTCGTGAAGGCGCAACTGACGTGGGCACACGTAACGATGTCATTCTGCGCATGCGCAGTGACCAAGTGATTGAAAAAGACGTTTTGGGATCTAGGGGAGCCCCTAGTGGGCCGATTGGGTCGAATGAGGTATCCATGTGAAGCCTATGTGAGGGGGCATCTGACTGCACTAGCGGCTCGGGCGTTGTCACCATTCTGCGCATGCGCAGACAGGGAATTGTGGGAAAAGGGTATGGAAATAGACGTTTTGGGATCTAGCTAGGAGAGCCCCTAATGGGTCGATGGAGTCGTATGAGGTATCCATGTGAAGCACACATGAGGGGGGCATCCGCCTGGACTAGTGTCTCGGCCGTTGTCACCATTCTACGCATGCGCAGACAGGGAATTGTGGGAAAAGGGTATGAAAATAGACGTTTTGGGATCTAGGAGAGCCCCTAATGGGCCGATGGAGTCGTATGGGGTATCAATGTGAAGCCTATGTGAGGGGGCATCTGCTTGGACTAGTGTCTCGGTCGTGGTCACCATTCTGCGCATGCGCAGACAGGGAATTGTGGGAAAAGGGTATGGAAATAGACGTTTTGGGATCTAGCTAGGAGAGCCCCTAATGGGTCGATGGAGTTGTATGAGGTATCAATGTGAAGCACACATGAGGGGGCACTCGTCTGGACTAGTGTCTCGGCCGTTGTCTACATTCTACGCATGCGCAAACAGGAAATTGTGAGCAACGCCCGCCAACGCCAAGCTCAACGCTTCAACGCCCTGGTGAATTAGCCCAAAAGCTCTGATTTTTCTAGACACTAATTCATTGGAAATGCAGTGACGTCCGTCAACGTCCGCCTTAACGCCCTAGCATAACACCTTGACGCCATGATATAGACAGATGTGAGAAGATGAGGATGAGAACAACAAGGATGAGAGAACAACAACAACAACAACAAGTTCTTTTCATATAGTTTATTTTCCCCTCCATCATAACATACCCACGCTGGGGGAGCCGCGTTGGGTATGTTTACAATTCAAGAATACTCTTGTCCAATCAGAGACCGCCATTTGGTCCTACCATATTCGTTCTTGCCCGTTAAGTGTATTCTCGGCTGCACTTGTCCAATCAGAAGCCGTCCTTAAGAAAGTCCCATCTTCGGCCCTGTTCGCTCTCAGCCGTTTGTTCTAATCGTCGTCGGTCAGGCCTGGATATTCGTCGGGCAGCATGTCCTGAAACAGTTGTTTGCGCATTCTAATCGCATTTTCCAGGGCCTCGGTGGGTGGTAAACCCATATCCTCTTCCAAGTGACGCTTGGTCTTCATGATGGACCTGTGCGTGGGGTCGCCTTTCATTTCAAGCGGTAGTAAGGTATACTGTTCATAGATCGCCATGGCTGTTTTCCTGATGCGGGGCCGCATTTCGGTGTACGCCTGTTGTAAGTTATCCTGTCCCGCGTCCTCGATCGCTTCAGCGTGAGTATTGATAGCTGCTGTCACAATACGACCCCAGAAGGTAGGTTCTGCCTCACTTTCCTGGGATGTAGGCTGACTATCTGAGGTCAAGCTCTCCATATCAGTAGATAGACTGTCAGCAATCTTGGATTCGGTATCAGTCGATACACTCTCATCGATCTCTGTATCAGCATCCGATTCAACGGACTCCTCGGCGTCTTCAATCCCATGTATATTTTTCTGGTGTCGCATCATATCGTAATGTCTGGTGAACGTGCGTTCACACTCGGAACAAGTATAAGCCATGTTGACGGTTGAACGTCGACTGTGCGTGTTTTGGGAATACACTCGCTTTCATAGACAATAACACCCGCCAACGCCCACTGTTACGCCTTAACGCCCAATATGTACGCCTTGACGCTCATCTCAACGCTTTAACACACTTTCTTAACGCTTTAACGTCGTTTAATGATGCGTTCAAACAAATGCTGCTTTTGTGCTATTGCTCTGACATACGCCGCTTTCCAGGTCATGCCCGAGGTTTTCAACATCGAGGCTGTTCTTTCGATTTCCATATGGACTGGGTCTTTGTCCAACAATTTCATATGGGTCACGAGGTCGACATACTGCTGACGTAAAGCCCGTCGTAGTCTGGGTGCCAAGCTGGTATGGGCTAAAATTGCGGCTTCTTTATTCGAATATCCTTTGTGCTGAAACTTGTTTTCTGTGGCCCTCAACGTCTCGCCATCTCGGCGTCCATACTTTCTTTGAACAAATCCTTCCATAGCCTCGAGTTCACATTATGTTCATTCCCTTGTACGGGTATGGGTTGGGTCTTCACGGTTGGGTGATATTCCGGGACTGATGGTATGAAGCGGACCCGCTGTATGGGGGTGGGTTGCTGCTGCTGCTCTGGCAGGAGTGGACTCGGTGGTTGGTGTAGGGGTATATGACGTTGTGGTGATTCCTCGCCGGGTCGTGGTCGGTGGGTCGTCAGACGACGATCTTCGGGGGTATGGGCTTTTAAATCTACGAACAGGTAGCCGTACGGACGACTTGGCGCCCCTTGAAACGCCTGCATGAAATGGTCGATGTTCTGAGGATAAATTCGACTACCAAACACACGGATGTGTGCTCTGTCAATGGGATTGGAGAACAACACAAAGTATTGGCAGTTCAAGGCAATATCTCTGGACGCCTTCCCTTGAGGAAAGAGATTCTGTGTCAAATAGATGACGGACAGATTCCGATGATGGGATCCTTTAGTAAACAAGTCGGCGACGTGTGAATTGTCCTTGGCCGCACTCATCAGATCATCTAGCACTACCACGTTGGTCTGCTCGGGGTCAAAGTAATACGGTTCGTTTATGTCGTGGGGAATCCCTGGGACGAAGCTCACATTCTGTAACCTTGTAGTTTCGTAGGCGGGCTGCCATTGGCTATAACACCAAACAACACGTGTCGGAGCTGGGGTTGCCACACCTCCCTCTAAGAACTTCATCACCCAGGACGTCTTTCCACATGCCGTAGGGCCGCTCACCGTCATCGTATAGGGATGCTCTACTGCTCTTGTTGGACCTATAGCGGGACTCGGCTGTGTCTCTTGGTTGTGTTTGCGTTGAATGTGCCTGAGCATACTATCGCGACGAGAGAAGGTTCTCTGACAGAACGTACACGACATGTTCATCAGTCGACCAATACATATGGACTGATGATGGACACATGTTCATTCCGATATCTAGACTCTACCACCACCACACACACCACCACCAACTCCACCAACACCACCGCCACACACCACCAACACCACCACCAACGCCACCACCAACGCCACCAACGCCACCACCAACGCCACCAACGCCACCACCAACGCCACACACACCACCACCAACTCCACCAACACCACCGCCACACACCACCAACACCACCACCAACGCCACCACCAACGCCACCAACGCCACCACCGGGCGTTGACGGGCGTCAAGGCCCGGTGGTGGTGGTAGCCCCCGTGTGGCAGAGCTCTTGGATCGGAGCTCTCGGAGCTCAAAGCTTGCGGAGCTCAGAACTCGGACATGACGTCACCGCAGGCATGCGCGTGTACCTGTGCTGCACCCTGTACCCTATAGCCCGTGGGGAATAGGGTACACCAGGGTGCGGGTGCAGCACAGGTACACGCGCATGCCTGCGATGACGTCATGTCCGAGCTCTGAGCTCCGCAAGCTTTGAGCTCCGAGAGCTCCGATCCAAGAGCTCTGCCACACGGGGGCTACCACCACCACCGGGCGTTGACGCCCGCCAACGCCCGGTGGTGGCGTTGGCGGTGGCGTTGGTGGCGTTGGTGGTGGTGTTGGTGGTGTGTGGCGGTGGTGTTGGTGGAGTTGGTGGTGGTGTGTGTGGCGTTGGTGGCGTTGGTGGTGGCGTTGGTGGCGTTGGTGGTGGCGTTGGTGGCGTTGGTGGTGGTGTTGGTGGTGTGTGGCGGTGGTGTTGGTGGTGGTGTGTGTGGTGGTGGTAGAGTCTGTAAATATAGGAATGAACATGTGTCCATCATCATTCCATATGTATTGGTCGACTGATGAACATGTCGTGTACGTGTACGTTCTGTCAGGGAACCTTCTCTCGTCGCGATAGTATGCTCAGGCACATTCAACGCAAACACAACCAAGAGACACAGCCGAGTCCCGCTATAGGTCCAACAAGAGCAGTAGAGCATCCCTATACGATGACGGTGAGCGGCCCTACGGCATGTGGAAAGACGTCCTGGGTGAAGTTCTTAGAGGGAGGTGTGGCAACCCCAGCTCCGACACGTGTTGTTTGGTGTTATAGCAAATGGCAGCCCGCCTACGAAACTACAAGGTTACAGAATGTGAGCTTCGTCCCAGGGATTCCCCACGACATAAACGAACCGTATTACTTTGACCCCGAGCAGACAAACGTGGTAGTGCTAGATGATCTGATGAGTGCGGCCAAGGACAATTCACACGTCGCCGACTTGTTTACTAAAGGATCCCATCATCGGAATCTGTCCGTCATCTATTTGACCCAGAATCTATTTCCTCAAGGGAAGGCGTTCAGAGATATTGCCTTGAACTGCCAATACTTTGTGTTGTTCTCCAATCCCATTGACAGAGCACAAATCCGTGTGTTTGGTAGTCCAATTTATCCTCAGAACATCGACCATTTCATGCAGGCGTTTCAAGGGGCGACAATCGTCCGTACGGCTACCTGTTCGTAGATTTAAAAGCCCATACCCCCGAAGATCGTCGGCTGACGACCCACCTGTTACCCGGCGAGGAATCACCGCAACGTCATATACCCCTACACCATCCGCCGAGTCCACTCCTGGCAGAGCAGCAGCAGCAACCCACCCCCATACAGCGGGTCCGCTTCATACCATCAGTCCCGGAATATCACCCAACCGTGAAGGCCCAACCCGTACCCGTACAAGGGAATGAACATAATGTGAACTCGAGGCTATGGAAGGATTTGTTCAAAGAAAGTATGGACACCGAGATGGGCGAGACGTTGAGGGCCACAGAAAACAAGTTTCAGCACAAAGGATATTCGAAAAAAGAAGCCGCAATTTTAGCCCATAACAGATTGGCACCCAGACTACGACGGGCTTTACGTCAGCAGTATGTCGACCTCGTGACCCATATGAAATTGTTGGACAAGGACCCAGTCCATATGGAAATCGAAAGAACAGCGTCGATGTTGAAAACCTCGGGCATGAACTGGAAAGCGGCGTATGTCAGAGCAATAGCACAAAAGCAGCATTTGTTTGAACGCATCATTAAACGACGTTAAAGCGTTAAGAAAGTGTGTTAAAGCGTTGAGACGAGCGTCAAGGCGTACATATTGGGCGTTAAGGCGTAACAGTGGGCGTTGGCGGGTGTTACTGTCTATGAAAGCGAGTGTATTCCCAAAACACGCACAGTCGACGTTCAACCGTCAACATGGCTTATACTTGTTCCGAGTGTGAACGCACGTTCACCAGACATTACGATATGATGCGACACCAGAAAAATATACATGGGATTGAAGACGCCGAGGAGTCCGTTGAATCGGATGCTGATACAGAGATCGATGAGAGTGTATCGACTGATACCGAATCCAAGATTGCTGACAGTCTATCTACTGATATGGAGAGCTTGACCTCAGATAGTCAGCCTACATCCCAGGAAAGTGAGGCAGAACCTACCTTCTGGGATCGTATTGTGACAGCAGCTATCAATACTCACGCTGAAGCGATCGAGGACGCGGGACAGGATAACTTACAACAGGCGTACACCGAAATGCGGCCCCGCATCAGGAAAACAGCCATGGCGATCTATGAACAGTATACCTTACTACCGCTTGAAATGAAAGGCGACCCCACGCACAGGTCCATCATGAAGATCAAGCGTCACTTGGAAGAGGATATGGGTTTACCACCCACCGAGGCCTTGGAAAATGCGATTAGAATGCGCAAACAACTGTTTCAGGACATGCTGCCCGACGAATATCCAGGCCTGACCGACGACGATTAGAACAAACGGCTGAGAGCGAACAGGGCCGAAGATGGGACTTTCTTAAGGACGGCTTCTGATTGGACAAGTTCAGCCGAGAATACACTTAACGGGCAAGAACGAAAATGGCAGGACCAAATGGCGGTCTCTGATTGGACAAGAGTATTCTTGAATTGTAAACATACCCAACGCGGCTCCCCCAGCGTGGGTATGTTATGATGGAGGGGAAAATAAACTATATGAAAAAAACTTGTTGTTGTTGTTGTTGTTCTCTCATCCTTGTTGTTGTTGTTCTTCTCTCATCTGTCTATATCATGGCGTCAAGGTGTTATGCTAGGGCGTTAAAGCGGACGTTGACGGGCGTCACTGCATTTCCAATGAATTAGTGTCTAGAAAAATCAGAGCTTTTGGGCTCATTCACCAGGGCGTTGAAGCGTTGAGCTTGGCGTTGGCGGGCGTTGCTCACAATTCCCTGTTTGCGCATGCGCAGAATGCAGACAACGGCCGAGACACTAGTCCAGGCGGGTGCCCACTCATGTGTGCTTCACATTGATACCTCATACAACTCCATCGACCCATTAGGGGCCCACCCAGATCCCAAAACGTCTATTCCCATACCATTTTCCCACGATTCCCTGTCTGTGCATGCGCAGAATGGTGCCAACGCCCGAGCCACTAGTCCAGTCAAATGCCCCCTCACATAGGCTTCACATTGATACCCCATACGACTCCATCGGCCCATTAGGGGCTCTCCTAGATCCCAAAACGTCTATTTTCATACCCTTTTCCCACAATTCCCTGTCTGCGCATGCACAGAATGGTGACAACGGCCGAGACACTAGTCCAGGCGGATGCCCCCTCATGTGTGCTTCACATGGATACCTCATACGACTCCATCGGCCCATTATGGGCTCTTCTAGATCCCAAAACGTCTATTTCCATACCCTTTCCCACAATTCCCTGTCTGCGCATGCGCAGAATGGTGACAACGCCCGAGCCGCTAGTCCAGCCAGATGCCCCCTCACATAGGCTTCACATGGATACCTCACTCGACCCAATCGGCCCACTAGGGGCTCCCCTAGATCCCAAAACGTCTATTTTCATACTCTTGGTCTACTGCGCATGCGCAGAATGACGTCAGTTCCACGTGTCACCCACCCCGTCGGATGCGCCTTCACGAATGCTTCACATGGATACCTCATACGACTCCATCGGCCCATTAGGGGCTCTCCTAGATCCCAAAACGTCTATTTCCATACCTTTTCCCACAATTCCCTGTCTGCGCATGCACAGAATGGTGACAACGCCCGAGCCGCTAGTCCAGCCAGATGCCCCCTCACATAGGCTTCACATGGATACCTCACTCGACCCAATCGGCCCACTAGGGGCTCCCCTAGATCCCAAAACGTCTATTTTCATACACTTGGTCTACTGCGCATGCGCAGAATGACGTCAGTTCCACGTGTCACCCACCCCGTCGGATACGCCTTCACGAATGCTTCACATGGATACCTCATACGACTCCATCGGCCCATTAGGGGCTCTCCTAGATCCCAAAACGTCTATTTCCATACCCTTTTCCCACAATTCCCTGTCTGCGCATGCGCAGAATGCCGATATTCCAACCCCACACCCACCCGTCGGATGCCCCCTCATGTGTGCTTCACATTGATACCTCACTCGACTCCATAGGACCACTAGTGGCCCACAAAGACCCGAAAACGTCTATTTCCATATCCTTTGTCCACCGCACATGCGCAGAATGCCGATATTTCAACCGCGCACCCAGCCCATCAGATGCCCCTTCACGAATGCTTCACATGGATACCTCATATGACCCAATTGGACCATTAGTGGCTCCCCTAGACCCCAAAACGTGTATTTCCATACACTTGGTCCACCGCGCATGCGCAGAATGACGCTATTTCAACCCCGCACCCAGCCCATCAGATGCCCCTTTACGAATGCTTCACTTTGCTACCTCACTCGACCCAATCGGACCATGCAGCGTATTTGTTTTCTGGGGACTACTTTTTTCCGCGGAAGCGTTCCGGAACTATAGTGGTCAACACTTGGCACACAGCCAATGCTGATGCAATCCAGAACATGTGAGTACATGCCTTGATCACGTGATCGCTTTGACCATGTCGCGTTGCATCATGGGATAGACTGCACTCAGAGGTCAAAGGTCAATGGGACCGTTTTTAGCCTTTCCTTACTACTGGGCGAGTACACTACACATACATACCATTTTAATCATTACAAAGACAAATTGGTGACTGATGACAACCCATCCATTACTGACCCTTATCAAATGCCTGTGGCTAAAATATCAGAAATCAAGGCCTTTGTAGTTATAGCTGTTTGTATGTGGTAATCGTTCTGTGGATCATTTTCTTCTTCCGAGTATACGATAAGTTTTATACTACAGTTTTAGAAAACGTCATTGATTGCTTCCCATTGTTTTTGGGGTGCACTCCAGAGATTCTACCATTCGGAAAGGAATAGACCATGGGTCCGCTTTTCGTCCACCAATTATCGCAAAATTTTCAACCCAAATCACATATATGTATATATTTTCTGAAAGAGCATGACTAAACTATTATCTTAAAATACAGCACTGATATGTTGTAGAAAAATGATTTTCGAACATTCCTCTCGAAGCTTGCTTCATTTTTGCTAGAATACCCCTTGAAATGTCGGCTCAATTTCCAGAAAAATCTGTAAGAGCGATTTCAATTAAACTCATTGTTCATGTTCCCAGGTCCGGTACCAACTTAAAAAGGCGAAGCAAAGTGGGGTCAACCTGCTCGTTTTTTCGTCAGATTTTCTCTTCGTAAATGAGTCCTGATTTTTAGGCACACCCAAGGGGCATATTCAAATAATTATAATCAAATATATACCATTGTGATAGGACCTGGGTGTACCATAATATTTACCGAAATCTCATTCCAGGGGGAGATAACTCCTGTATGAAACAGTGTATGCAATACATTCAATATTATACCAAAGGACACACTGTGGATTCTTTTAATGAAACTCCTGCTCTTCTTTCCACCAGACTCCGAAAATAGGGTTTAAGATGCAACAAGGCAGTCAAAATTAATCAATCTGGTGTAATGGTACATCACCGCTCCGTAATGGAGTCTACGTTGAGATAATGCATGGACTGCACTATTATGCCTTTAAGGGTGAACTCCAGATATTCTACCATTCGGCAAGGAATAGACCATGGGTCCGCTTTTGTGCCACCAATTGTCGCAAAATCTTCAACCCAAATCACATATATGTATATATTTTCTGAAAGACCATGATTGAACTATTATCTTAAAACACAGCACTGATATGTTATAGAAAAATAATTTCGAACATTCCCCTCCAAGCTCGCTTAATTTTCCCTAGAAAACCCCTTAAAATGTTGAAAAATGTTCAAATTCGGCTCAATTTCCAGAAAAATCTGTAAGAGCGATTTCAATTAAACTTCTTTTTCATGTTCCCAGGTCCGGTACCAACTTAAAAAGGCGAAAAAGTGAAGATTAACCTGCTCGTTGTTTGTCAGATTTTCTCTTCGTAAATGAGTCCTGATTTTTAGGCACACCCAAGGGGCATGATTGAGGCAAGACAAAATTTACTCTATGACCCCGTCACCGTGTAGATGAAGCCAGCCATCGATCTGTATATGCTCGTTTGCAGCGTTGATAATGCTGAACAGGATGGTATTATAGATATAAGCTATTAAGAAAGCAAGAAGAATTATGATGTAGCAGAACACGGACAGTCTATCGTATAATGAAACTATGGAGGGCTACCTAGAAATGTAATCACGTTATTGTGGTCTTCACTCATTCATCCGACGTAGCGTGACGTCATGTGATATGATACATCAACTAAAACCTGACTGAAGGAGACCTCAATAACGTCATAACGTTTGACAAGCAAAGAGAGATATGCGATGTAAGTCTTCAATACGGATCTATAACAGATAAATTTAATATTGTTATTAGTACAACTTAGCAATATATATTCGCCCCAAAATCGTGTCACAGTTATATCACATACCGCAAGTTGTATGTAAGGAACATTTTAGATTTGTTTTTAAAGCTTTACAGTTCACCTTTAACGTCGCTTTCAACACTGTATCAGTCATATGACGACGTTTGGTTCCTATTCCTTTTCACATCCGGAAACCACACGGGTAGCGTCCTATTCCTTTTAACACACAGGGTCCCAAGGGTACGACGAGAGATTCCAGGATTGTTTGAAGTTTGCCAAAGTGGCAGGCGAAAGTAGTCCGAGCTCCGACTAATATGGCGGAGCGACGTCCAACATGGCGACACACGCACCCAGGGTCAGTCTTACAGCATATAGATGAATCAGATGGTTACAGGTTGGTTATCAATGCAGGCAATTCGATCCCCTTAAATACTCATCTTCTCACCCTATCCCTAAATATGATCGTTGTCGCTGAGACTAGGGAGCTGAAACTTACCATATTATATCTTTCGGTCAGGCGCTACCAGAAATTATTAAAAATCAAATTTGCCCTACTGATGATATCATTCTAATTTATACAGAAGTTTCTTTGCACAATTCCTTAATTAACTACATATGCATACTCTAACATACGATCAGAACAAATCGTATTTTGTGGTTAGAAAATTGATGCATTGATGCATTGATTACTTCGCATTGATCTGATGCAAAGCATTCTTATTATTTTTATTGTTTTTGTTTTTTTCAAAGAAAAAAGACGTTGTTTGCCCTCGCGCCATGTGGGTGATTGTAAGGGTGAGTCCATTTAAAATCATACGCTCATAAGCAGCTTGTTTCACTTTCGTCTCTACTCTCCTTGTTCCCCCGCTCACACCGCATATTTCGCATCTCTTGGCCGTTAGAGGGCGCTCTGCACAAAGAATGATGATGATCAAAGAATATCGCTCTTACGGAAGAGTCTTGGTCCGCTTTGTTTATCACGGCAACCAACATCCGAGCATCCGCCACATTTTCTCTCAGCGGGTGAGAGATCTTTTGACCAATCACCATTAAATGTTTCCATCAAATGACGGCGCTAAGCTGCCCAGATTAGATTATTGGCAAAAGTATCGGTAACAGTACTAAACCACCCAGCGTATATGACATCTAGTGAGTGATAATTGTGTGGAAAAACTATTTCTTCACAATCAACTGTGAAACGAAGCAATATTCACATGTTCACATGTCGTTAACAGCGAAACTAATAATAAACGGACGGCAAAAGAGCTCTAATTATTTTAATTTCTGGGTTAAGAGTGAATAGATTTTTGGATAGCTTCCTCCATTGTTGTTATATTTAGTAAGCTTCGTCAACTGATTGCAAAAATTTGTTCACTAATACCTTCAAATAATGAACACAGTCCCTGTTAATTTTGTTAATATCCCATTGATAAGACCACGCTTTATCGTCACGAGTATATAAGGAGATCAAGTTGCCTACATTGGTAACGTAAAAACACCGCTCAAGTGTTTCAGATTTTGAATTGAATGTTCACTGTTAATAAAGACGGGGAAAATTCCTTTGAGGGATGAGGTAAGAGGGAGTGTCGCTGTCAAAATTATGGCATGGCTGCCGATAACGTGAGAGTCGTGATCTCATTATCATGATGACTGTTGTGAGTGTGGCGTAATTTCCATCACGTGAAGTAGTTAGCCAATCGTGGTTAGTATTAGGAATCTGGTTACCCCCGAGCTATTACGGCTCGGTGATTGGATAACCAGATAAAGCGCCCCCTGACGGTCAAGAGGCGCCCCCTGACGACCGGAAATGGAACCCTGTAGGAAGAACCAGTGGACCTAGAGACCTGGGGATTTCACCAGATGTGTCGCCTGGTAATGTGGGTGAAGGCAT